>JBBPDB010000083.1:7479766-7494287 GCA_037974465.1 Brachypetersius altus
GAAGATAAATTCTCAGTGTCCACCTGGAATCTAAAGCACTTAAATTGCCCAGCCATGTAACAAATCTTGGCATGATCATAGATAGAGACCTGTTCGCAGTGATTTATCCTATAGTTTATAGTGTTTTATTCTACACATATAATCAATATAATCCGTGTGATTTTGATGTATTCTTTTACGTACAGAGTGTTTGTCACAAAGTGTCCTTCCATCCTGATGCGAAATGGGGTTGTTTACTGCAAGGCCATAGGAACATTGTTTACTACCATTTAAAACATGGATGTCTGCAAGTTTACCATCAGTTTGGAGAAACAGCTAAATTAAAACAGATACAGACGAGACACGCGTGAAAATAGGACCGAAACTCATCTGGCAGGATGTAAACACGCAGAACGCACGTACGCAAGGACAATTCCACTGATCTCTGATCAGAAACCAAGACCGAAGTGACATCATGACACCAAACTTATCCACGCCTTTGTTTCCTGCAGGCTGCCTCACTGGGCAGCTCCAGCTCGTTCCAAATGCTGCTGCCAGAGTTCTAACCAAAACCAAGCAAGCTCTCAGGTCCTTGCACTGGCTTTGCACTATTCTCCTCCACCTTCTTTTAAATAAAACATTAGAATTATAAAGAACACACATAAACCTACTGGTTATACAACCATGGAAGAAAATAAGAGACCACTTTTCCCTTTTTTCTGTTTGTATAATCTGCAGCATAGTGTGAGTGATTACAATGCACAGGTTGCTATTCTGTTCTGAACTATAACAATAAAGAAAAGAATGCCCCCATATGTGTTGTGAGTGCAGTAGTGTTTGTATAGCAGCGGTCTATGTGCTGTATTCCTGCAGCTTCACTCCTTATTCAGTTACTGATGGGATGAAATAGTCACACACGCACACTCTGCTCAGTGTTGTGTAGTTTAACAGTTTGATAAGTAATTATAATACATTACTTATGTTTTATTTATTTATTTTTTTTTTAATCAAGTGTGGACGACAGTGTATAAAACAGTGACATGCACATTTTACACAGACGACTTACAAAAGCAATAATCATGTTCTCCTTTTATCCACGGCTGTATACGATTTAAAGACACATTTCATAAATTCAAAGTGAACAGAAATGGGAATTTATCTACTGCTTCCATATTGTGGTGTATTTCTGAGTAAAACATGGAAGGATCTCTGATCTAGCTGAGAGTTTCCTCTCAACAATAGAAGCGGGAGGTGAAACATGATGTAAACTCAAGAAACGTTTAGCGGTGGATCATTTTGATTGAAAAAAAAAGAGAAATAGTTTGA
This sequence comes from Brachypetersius altus, assembly GCA_037974465.1. NCBI lineage: Eukaryota > Metazoa > Chordata > Actinopteri > Characiformes > Alestidae > Brachypetersius > Brachypetersius altus. Next base: position 7,481,072 of record JBBPDB010000083.1, read on the forward strand.
CTTTTAAACACGAACACGATTAAATGTGCTGAATATGATAAGAGACAACTATCGAGGTTAAAGAGGCCGAAGTTTAGATCGCCAATTCAATGATCAAAGCCTTTATGTTATTCACCTGATGTTTATTTGTGCCTTTCCAAACAAAACAGATTTTCTTCCGTCAATTATAGTAAGTCTGCAGAAGAAAGAGACTGAAATGAGCATCAAAACTGAGGTCAAAGGGAATTTGTGTCAAAGTGATAAAAAAGGAAAAAAACATGATTGCATAGGTGAGTATTTCCTCACACGTTCGGTTCCTCTTTTTCTTACATACATGTGCATTCACACAGTTTATAGCACAAAGAAAACACAAACAGCGGCTCAGACAAGACAATCACTCGCTTTCCGAGGAAGACGGTAAGAAAAAAGAAGGAAAGAAAAAGAGTGAGGGTTCTCAACAAAGAGGAAAACTGAAACTCCAGAATCCTGTGAGGGAGCAGTGATGATGTTTAAAGGAGTTGATGAACTTTTATGACAATCAGAAAAGAATGGAAGCATCTATTGACATCTATTACATCTACAACCTAGTGCATGAGTTTGCACAGGCTGGTTCACATGACAAGAAAAAAAAAACCCCAGCATATCCTTTACAGGGAACAAACCTAAAAAAAAAGTTTTTTAAAAATATATATATTTTTAAATTATTAGTGTGTATGGTTTGTACATACTGAAAAAAATATATAAAAACGTGAATATAACACATTTTAAATGCGCAAGACCATTTTTCATCCTAATACGTTCCAGTCAGCAGTCGTTCTCTGTAGAGGATGTGTAAGAACACATTATTTGACCAAACTGTGCAAACTTGTGCCCTCAACTGTACAACCAAAGTCAACGAGAAGCTGTTATAGCATCTTCCCATTGCATCAAATATTCTTTCCTTTTAATAAATGGGTCAAACATGTCAAAATTGATGAACTATAGGTGGTTATGGTGCCTCATTATTTACATTTAAACATTTAGTAAACATAATGGGCCCTTCTCCAATCATTTCTTTTGTTATTTTAGAAACACAAACCCCACTCATGAGCTCAGTACTACAGGTTCAGTTAGGCCTTCTAGAGCAGGAAAAGGTTTAAAATCACCATCACAAACTGCAATTTAACTATATTGCAAACTTCTAAGACATGAACAGAAAACATGGCGATTTGTATGGGCCCCTACCTACAGAGTTCAGTTCCAGCCCAAAACAGATGGCGCCCATCAATATCTTCTGAACATTTTAAGCTGTTTTTAAACCAAACACTTTTGAAATAGCTAAATAATAACAAAAGTAAACATTTTACCATTCTATTCAAAAGACTGTACCTTGAAAATACAGTTGATTGAATCGTTTCACTAATCTAGTTCATTGTGGTTGTGATATTTGCTCATTAATTCAAAGAAGAAACTTAACTGTGTATGCAACTTCTCTATTCTCGGTTACATCTAGACCCTTTATGAGGTAAACTAACATTTCAATTCATGTTGTTTTGCAAATGTTCACAAATAGTGAGGGAGGTGATGAAAAAAGATGATGTTTAATATGATGTGTATGAAAAAGGAAGCAGGAGGAGGAAAAGAAGAAAAAAGATGTGTCCAAAGAAGAAGCAAGTGGAGAAGAATAAGAAGAAGAAAGAGGAAAAAGAGAAAGAAGAAAAACCGGAGGAATAGAAGAAAAAGTTATAAACTAATGATGCATTCAAGTGGAGAAACAGAAGATATCGGCAACTGATATTTACTAAGATGTATTATTATTATTATTATTATTATTATTATTATTATTATTATTATTATTATTATTATAGGGAAAACTGACTATAACTCGTAATCCACTGACATATGGCTTAGTGCATAACATCATCGTCCCACAGAGAAGATCAAAGGTTTGATTCCCTGCTCATGCAGGAAACGATCACTAAATTGTCAGCTGAGTAAATGTAAATGTTCACAATAATAATTTACTAATACAATGCTTACACCTCTGTACTGTGTTTGTTGGGTTTGGGTTAGAACTGAAATCTGCTGGAAGGCAGATATGAAGAAAGGATGCTGGCCACTGCTTAAATAAATGTGCTGAAACAGAAAAAAAAGAAAATGTCTTATTACAGCAGCAATAGTCTGTGCACAGGAAAATGTCTTTGTTGCAGCTTCATCACACCCCAATGCTTTGTCTAGTGCTTTAGCCGGCCATGTGACGGCGGCAAGCCATGTGTGCAATACAAGAATGTACAGAATGCAACTTCAATTTGATGACGAATGTAGCAAAAGCACTTGCAATCAGTGTTTGTCTAGTACTTAATATGGTTAGAGGTGTTTGTGCTTCATTTATAGTCTGCAGCATGTAAAACCTATATATTAGACTGATTAAAACAGTATTTTAAAGCACAAACTGTGTATTCCATCAGGTGTCACCTTTCAGGGTTTTATACTGGTAGAAGATGGCCCTGGTTGAGGGCCGTGAGACCAGGTTTGTGTTTTATCATAGTTCAGGATGGAATCTGAAAGGGGAAGTTCAACCTCGACCCGAGGAGATCTGTTGAGGAGGTCTGGCACTACCAGTTGTATCCAGCAGGTGGAGATTTGTCATCTTTGTTACTCTCCAGGGAGAAAGGCGGAATGCGAACGTCAAAGTGTGAACCGTCAGTCCTCTCAATCCGGAACGTCCCCCTGCGCAAAAACAAAAAAAGGTGTTTTATACTTTATTTCACCAGTACGCAATAATAGCCCTTGGACAGAGATACATCTGCACTAAAGCCTGATTATTAAAACTCTTACAAAATGGTTAAGCAACAGTGGTTTGATGCTCTGAAATGTAAATGCCTCTAAAAGCTCCCTCATAAAACACACATGTGGATCAGTGCAGCACTGCTGGGCTAAGATCAGTGAACCAACTAAAAATATTCAGGAAACAGTGTCCTGTGGCCAGAAACTGGCCACTGATTAAGGGTTAGAGGACGACTAAGCCAAACCATGCACCATCAGCCATCAATATCTACATTTGCAAGGTGGACTAACAGGTTCGATGCATGTAAAATGGCAGTATGTGGACCAAATGTTTAAAAACTCCAGCATTTGTGTGATACGCACGCACGCACGCACGCACACACGCACACACGCACACACAAAAAACCATGGTCATGTCATTGCTGTACTGAGAACAATCCACCACTCAAATAATACTTGCTTAAAGTAAATCAAGTGAATTACACAATACGGATGTAGATACAAAATAGGTGTACCATGTCAGATTTATGATGCTCATATTTAATATGCCACTCCTATTTCAAATGTGTAAATATGGTATTGCTGACCTTTTCCATAATAAATTCACATTGCTCTAAAATGACAGATTCACTGAACAACAATGTTGAGATCAATTTCAAACAATTTGTTTATTAATTTCAGAAACACATTTATAATTAGTAAACATCTATTTTTTATATATATATATCACCATCCAGTGCAATATGAGTAAGACCTTTTACGGTCTTTTTTCTATAATAGAGGCGTCAGTGTAGAGGGAAAAGGCACAGTAACAGAGTTCACTTCAGAAAGGTTTAGCTTGTCTAGTCTATCTGAAAAAATGATGTGACAAATATGAAAAAATGGTTTGGGAAGTTCTATTTAAAAAAAAAAAAGTACACATTGACAGCAGGGAACAGACTTCTGCACAATTTAAAGTGCAAAACATTACACTGTTTATTTGCTGAATTCAACCCAATATATTTAGGCCTGTGCAATTATTATGGCACATATTTGATGCTTTATGCTGAACCTAGCAAATACACAGAGATTGTAATTGTACTTATTTTCAACACATGTAACCTCAAAAACTTTTGCATATGACTATATATTATACACACTTTGATGCAAAACTGCAAACAAGGCAATACTGCAATATAAAAAAAATTACAAAACAGCAATGCATGTTTTGATATTGTCACTAAACATTAAACACCACAACTGCAATAGTAATAAACAAAAACTGCTCAAAGCACACACAAAGTTCACATATTTTTCACAGTACCGGTCAGTAAAGCTTGCAAAGGGTGCTGCAGTATAAGTTCAACCCATACTGCCCATTTTAACTGGTTTAGCTCAGATTAATCATGTAAGAACTGGGTCAAGAATTGGCTCCATATCAATACAAAAGAATTTATTGCAACCTGATCCACAGCACTCAAACTTCATATCACTGCACACATCCTCCCTGGTCAAGGCACACTCCGGAAACCAGATGGTTAAGCAAGTAGGAATGTAACATTTTCAGATTTTGCAAAATGTGATTACTCCTTAATCACAGGACTCAACAGAGCAAACAAAAACACTACAACCACGTGACTCAGAACATGGACTATCAAAGGCAGATTAACACTAAACCCCAGTGCTACACCCCTCTGCACCCTACACACAGCAGATCACAGCAGCAAAAAACTTCTAAAATCTAAAAGAAACATGAATTGCTTTACGTTGGTGAAATGCAGCTAGGACTAAAACTGAAGTTTGTGTGAGGTAGTTGAGGATATGAGGTTATATTTGACATGAGCTCTACTCAGGAGACAACTATATTAAGTTTACCAGCAAAAACCCTATCAGGTGACTTCTAAAATGTAAAGGTTTGACGAGTAAGCTCCCGAAATATGAACTTTAAAGGGTCTTCGTTAAAATTGTCTCTCACTCCACTTGAAATATCAAAAATTCCAAAACTGTGTGTCATAATAATATGTGCCAGGAACGATGGTAATAGACGGGAATCCATATACAAAAAGTTAGAGGTAGAGGACCGAAGGAGATCTTATGTAAGTTATGACGGAAGCGAGACAAACAGCGTAAAAGAAAAGGTTCTTTCAAATCAAAACATATGGCAGACTTCAGATAAAGAAGTGGAGATCTCAGCTGCATGGTCAGGCAAGGAAAACGCTTCAGAAGCCTGAAGGTGTACTCCAGTGTTTTTCAATATAATCTGTTGCAGTAACCACAGGCTGTATTTTGCAGCGTGAGCCTTTTTTCTATTCCTTTATCCGAGTAAATGTCCATGGTAGTAGTATCTGCTGGTACAGATATGGAAGGCAGACCTTAGGTTTAAAAATGATGGAGTAGTCCTGGAAGGGTGCAGGGGTTGAAGATGGGGCTAAGGCACTGGGGAGTGGTGCATTAAAGTGTAAGGTGGTCTAGGTGCTTCAGAAGAGGAAGGAGTAAGGGCTGCCCGTGTGACCGTGGCTGTCCAGGGAGAATGAGGGGATAGCAACGTCGAACATGTCGCCGCTGGCCCTCTGGCAGGTGAACGTCCCCCTATGGAAGGCGGAAACAACCAAATCAGCAGCCAAAAAAGGAAGTGGGGGGTGGGACAAAGGCAGACGACTGCCATCACGAGCTTTTACTTGTGCATGTTAGGGGGCAACTACAGGTTCATTATAATTAAACTTGATCATTTTCTAGCTAAAATACAATGTGCGTGCGCTTGTGAATGTACGAGTCTGTGAAAGGCTTGTGTTTGGGTGTACGGTAGACTGCATATTTATACACATGACAAACTTTTCAAAATTCCTTCATTTTATTACATCCAAACTGGCAGATCACTGTAGCAGCATACATCCATCATAAATGATTACATTTCTTCTGCTTCAAAGAGTTCTGAGGAACTTCCAACAACCATCCGAACGCTATGGCAAGTACAAACAGAGCAAGGAGCATAAACTGCAAAATCTACAGACAAAAACCCAAAGAAGGAATAAATCAATCTTCTATAAAATGTGAAAATTGTATACACCAAAGGAATTCAGGTGTAATAATCCGTTTATCTGCGATAGTGACGTAACAACACAAATAGACCAGGCTTCTATTCATTTCATGATACTGGGCTCAGTTATTAATATACGGTGTCAGCATGTGCATCTCCACGATGGACAGTCAAATGCAGCCTCTAGGACAGGGCTCACCAACAAGGACCACATGAGTAGCCTGCGCACCTGTTCTAAAAACACACACAACTCTCCAGTGACATTTAATTTGATCCTGTTGCTATTCTTCTTTAATCACGTTTGCAAACAGGTAGTCTTTCATACGGCTCAGTGTCTATGAAGTAGCTCTCAGTTTCAAAAAGGTTGGTGACCCCCGCTCTAGGATAACGACTGTAATGGACCTACGAATGTGTGATATAGTGTCAATACTTCAGCATAAACCAACACGAACACCAAAAAGCTCCTATACCTTTAAAAACAATGACATCTGGAATCTTTACATCTATATTTGTTGCTTTGTTTTAAAATAGGAGTGCACGATTATACCAATGACGCGCATGATTTGTCAATAAATATGAAAACAAACCAGTATACAAGGTACCAAGCCAAGTGCTAACTAATAAAAATGACGTTACGTGGACCCTTTATAAAATACAAGCCCACCACACAGAAAAACAGCATGGATGTTGAGAATACATTTCCTACTTTTTCTTTATTGGATTAAAAAGCACGTCTAGATCAGACTTCATTTTTTGTCGGGTCAATAGCCAACACTTTTCACTCATGGAGTCATTAATATTTCTTAGCCAAGAATGCATGACTTAACGTTGCACATTAACAGGAGAATGAAATGGATGGTTATTATTTAAAATCAAGCTGCTAGTCAGTGTCAATATCAATCTAAACACATCAAGCTTTTATTGATTTCATTCAGATACACTTGGACCGTCATTGACTATGTTGCCAAACTTGGCTTCTGTCACACAAACAATTAGGATTTGAATCTTCATGCTTTTGTATCTCTTTTCATGCTCTACAGTCTTTCAAACAAGGAGTGTTACAGTTGCTACTAGGCGCACCACAATGCAAGTGCATATGAATATATTAACTCTAACTGAACCGTTCAATCAACCAAAACAGGTGAGAAGCACAATTCTAGGACTGCACTGCACAAGGGCAGCCCCACGTTGTGTTTCCTTTCTATATTGGCACCTACTTGACAAAACCTCATAAGGGAAATATAAGTGCTAAGGGAAATGTGCTGAAACCAAGCTCTGAGCTTTCAGTGTTGTTCTTTTAGCTTACTCTTCTGAATGGCTCTTGATCTGATGTCTGAAATATTATTAATGATCCAGAATTATTTGTGGACAAAAAAAGTATCATAGCAAATCTGCAGGGCTTGTATTGTGAGGCAACATGTGCATCAAGTGCTGCCAATAGTGACTGAATGAATGGTGAAAATCTGCCTCTTAGGACAGGGGTGAAATGCATTTGGGCAAAACTGGCTTTAAAAGAATAGATCCTAGATAAGCTCTACATAAGTACTTAAATACAGTATCCTGAGAAAACTGTCCACAGTTAGTAGTTGAAATAGTTCCTGAAGTTAATATAGATCTTCTATGGGACACATCTGATTTTCAAGATTTGAGCTAAGCCCCTTACTTCCAGTTTCAGCATACCAAGACATTTTGTACAGAGGAGCATTACTGTATCACAGCACGCAAAGCTGTGTTCCATAAAGGCATGGTTGGATGAGTTCCGTGTGGAAGAACTTGACTGGCCCACACAGCCCTGACCTCAACCCCATCCAACACCTTTGGGATGAACTGGATTTAAGATTGTGAGCCTGATCTCAAAAATGCTCTACAGAATGAATGCGTACAAATTCCCAAAGAAACTCCAAAATCTTGCGGAAAGCTTTCCAAGAAGAGTGGAAGTGGTTATAGCTCCAAAGGGGGGACTCCATATTGAAGTCTATGTATTTGAATGCAATTTCATTAAAGAAATGTATTGCAATTTCATTTCATCCCTGATGGTGTAATGGTCAGACAGCTCAATACTTTTATCCATACAGTATGCATGAATTACATACCCATAAAAACTTAGATTTATCACTAATCCAAGTGTATGAATCCGCTGTTTTAGGTTTCCACTTAGTGAGGTAGGTTTAAGGTTAAAAGAGGCAGCGTTATTGAGTTACATACTGATGGTACTGAAGGGACACATACAAGCTTATATGGATTAAGCTGTTTAGCAAAGTGCTCCTAGATTTGGATGGTAGAAATGGTCAATAACACTGTTTTGGGTGGTGTGTCACTGCTAAATTAGACAGATTAAAGAGATACACAGAAAAATAAGTGCTAAACAAGATAAAGATCACGATAGCGAGAATCAGACAGCAGGAAGCAGTGATACACTCCGATTTTAGCCAGTTTTGAAGCCTGATTTGATTGTTGTCGACAGAACTTTATCTTCGAAACAAATTACAGCTCAGTCACGCGTGAAAAGAAAATGATGCCTGATTGATTGCCCAGATACGCTTAGATTGAGCATTCAGAGGAAACTGTGGTCACTTGTCTTTCAAACCAACATACAAACCACACACAGTATCACATGAACACAACCTTTAGTCCTACAGAAATGAATGTATGTTAGAAAATGTAGGAAAAAGGTTGCCACTTTATGTGATAATCTGTATATGATGACTTGTTCTGAATGCAAATGTGAGGTACTAAGGTCAATACAGCAACTGTTCTAAGCAAAACAGATCATGGAGAGACTGTCTCTCCTGGTTGTATATCCAGTGCATAGTAAGCAAACTACTGTAAAGTATTTGCACTAGGCACTCAGGTGTGCAGCTTACGGATTAGTATTAATTTACGTTCTTGGACACATCCTATAGGAAAAACTGCCTGTATTGGAAACATCCTATAGGAAAAACACTCCTGTCCATCAAACTGAATATACAATGTGAGCACAGGAATTGAGGGGTTTTGTTTGCACACTTTGAGTGATTAAAACGTGCATTTCGAGTTGTTACCAAAATACAGAACAAAATGTCCAAAATCTGTCTAACCAAACATCTCAACCAGGCCTTGTGGCTTACCTGAGGTTTCCACACTTCTTTTTCAATTCTAGACCCTACCACACAAGATTAGAGCAAAAACGTTTTCAATTGTGTGGGCCGTAATTGTGTCTGGGTTAAGAAGAACTGCTCTGTTGCATGCTGTAAGCATGCATGGCTTTAGGTGTATGTAGGGGCAAGAATAGGTTACGACGTGGTTAGAGAGGGGGCATGCTGCTGAAACAGAAGGGGCCGGCAGTTGACTGGGATTAGGTCAGTGACTGGGTTGGTGGGGACAGACGGGGGCAGGGATCTCCTGACTTTTAGGCCAGAGAGGTGAAGGGGCCAGGCAGGAAGCCGTTGGGAGTATCGTCCTTCTTGCTCTCGAGAGAGAAGGGAGGGATGCGCACGTCGAAGAATGTGCCGTTGGGCCTCTCGAGCCTGTAGGAGCCCCTGCATGGGGGCAGAGACAAGGAGACGCACCGTCAGAGACCCAGCGCCCTGGTCCCCACTGGCCCCCACCGGCCCCCACCAGCCCCCACTGGCCCTGTTAATCAGGCTACCGTTCAAAAGTTTGGATTCACCATTTAAATGCTTGGAACCAATGCACTCAATAATATACAATTTAATTGCAGAGGCTTCTATAAAACTTGAGAAACATACTTCAAACCTTTAAAACACGGAATAGAAAGTTTGTTAATTAAAACATTGTTAATAAGACCAAACTTCTGAATGGAAGGAGATACATATTACACACACACACAATCAGTTCCACCCTCCCCACTGACCCTCACATAGAGCTGAACAGCTGGACTTATGTGCTAGGAAACACACAAGTCAGAGATTAACACTGCCACCACACAGATATGCAAGCGGAACACCAGAGGCCTTCAAATCTGAATCCAGAACCCCATCCTGTATTTTGTGTTCACTGGTATGTAACTGAACTGACGATGTAACTGACCACCTAGTTTCTCAGGGATATATTTAGGGATATATATAAAAATACTGCAAATGTTGCATGTAATCTTTAAAGACACACACACCTGTTGACTACAGATCTACAACTGATGTATTTGTAAATCCAACCATGTATTGTATGCAGTAATCTCATACACACTATGACACACACACTATGTAATGCACAAAGAATGTCTGGTTGGCCTCATGGTCTGTAAGCAGCTCAGTGACTCCAAAAGCCTGAAAAGCCCAGGTAGGCACAAAACTGCTCTTTGCTCAGTCCACAGCTTTCCAGTCTGACTGCCTCAACGTGACATTCTGTCTGTGGGAAAATGACAGCTGGACTGAACTGGACTAGCATTTGATGATTATCACAACACAGTTGTGTACCACAATATAAGGAACAGGTCAAATGTATGAGACAAAACAACCATATCACTACAGTGAGATTTCAAATATTATGAATAGACTGTAGTGCATTCTGCTTAATTCTGCTCTCCTTTACCATGCACACACTGAAGCTTTCAGAACAGACCACAAATCCACAATACACTCAGGAAGCTTTAGACTGTAATTTCTCATGATTACGATAGATACTGTTGTACTACTCAGCCCTGTGCTATACATCAACAAAGCCAAACATTTAGAATACTTCTCACCCTATTAGGTGTCCAGCTCATAATGGCACTCAAATAGGTGATCGTTTTACTTTACTTTTCATTACCAAACTAGAATTACTGAGCAAAGTGCAAAGGACCCTGTGGGGGGGAAAGGAACTGTCCGAGGTGTTTCTTCTCCATTTGCAACAGGAGTGCTAGAATATGCTCCAACACTCCCCATGAACCTGAGTGGGATAAGCGGCTCGGATAATGAAAGGAAACTGAAATGAAAGTGCAAAGGAAGTCGTTTTGTAAAGATCTGTACAAAAATTCAACACAGTAATGAGACAGCTTCACAAAACAAACTGTGCGTCACAATATTTGGATTCAAGTTTTCAGCTATGACGGATTTCCATCAACTGAGGGCACTAAAGGTTAATTGTGAGATTGATCTGAAGATCAGGTAAGGCTGTCTTTTTCCTTGGTTTAATTGTGATTTAATTATTCTTCCTAAAAATAAACACAACCGTCATGGTTCCGGCAGATCACTTAAATAGTGACGGCTGCGGAGTAGCCTACAGGTTACAGGCTCCTGACGCTTGTTTAAGATGCCAAACTTCATAGTAAGGAGAAAATAATTCCCTCAGTGGTGTGTCATGAAGTCTCATTCACTAATAGCAGCTAAAACAGGTTGGAAACAGTGGAGAAAACCCACTGCTTAAACAGATAAATGAGTCAAAACTCTGAAGCTCAAGATTCAGGACAGTGGCCGGCGTCAGGAGTGCTGTGAGAGCTTATGCTCGTGTATTGCCAGCATGGACGCGCTTCTCTTAAAGGAAGGCACAGATGTGTCGGAGATGGGCTTGGTTAAATGAGATGGGCGATTATGTCAAGCCATTGAGAGTTCATGGTCAAAATGAATAATAAAAAAAAAAAGATAAAAATGGCAGGTGTGTGCTTTTGTGTGGTATCTCAACTAAGGGCTTAGGGGATAATGGACAAAACAGCATTAAAATCTGATGCATGGCCGAGGTGGTATGGGCCTGCAGCACAGAGCATTTGGTAAAAATAATTGCTTTAATCCATGGACAATGTCCAAATAGGCAACAATATTTGGAGACCGTTTTTGTTACTCCAATAACTTTGTGCTACATTTTTCTTGCATCTTTAAGTTTGTTGCCATGGTACCATGTTGCCCACCCAGTTTGACAGACAACGGCATGCAGTCACTTCAGTTGAAAGATACAATGAAATTCATGGTGTGTTAACTTTATCACCCACGGTGTTGTTGCACACGACAGTAAAACAATAAGGCTGGCTTGTTTCACTGCACTTACGTTTCTAAGCAGGGGTTAATTACTGGATTATTAACTCGTCAAATCCTGTTTACTGGTGTTCAGCCTATTATAGTTTTTTCTTTGCTGGCCTAAAACATTGTACAATAATGTAGGCATAATGAAATAATGTAAAACCAAAAAGAGAGTTACTTCATGTATTATCATTTTTTTAGCCCTTGTTTGTACTTCCAGAGTGTTGCAAACACCAACACTCACAGTGTGAATATGTGCACGTGACACTCACCACATATGTCCACTGGGAGCCTGTAGGGAAACATGGCTGCTGTACTGGAACGCTGGCTGCTCTTTGGACAAAACTGGCTCCTGTCAGACACACACAGGAATTTATGACTCAGAAATATTTGCAGAAACAAAATGCATGTGCCACCAGACTAGTAGTGGTTTTCTGAGTTATACAATGCATTGGAGAAATAATATACACACTTAATAATTATTTGTGATTAATTCTGTTGTTAAATTCTTTTGCTTTCTGCACAATTGTACTATTTGTAAGGTGTGACACTGTGAGAGTACAGTACTGCCTGTGTGTTAAATGACACCCTGGAAGGGAGGAGGGAATTGTGTGTGCATTTTCTATCTAGGGAAAATGTTAATGGGGTAAAGGTAACAAAAACGCTCACACAGCAAAATTAATTTCATCCCAGGCAACCCTTGCATTTCACTAAGCAAGTAACCAGTTAATGATCAACTGAATAGTCTACTAAGGCAGGCTTAGGAACACTGACCAGTCTCAGACTCTCTAACTGGTAATGCAAATTCAATACAATTACCAGAGTCTCTCCGTTCAGATTCAAATGCCAAAAATGCTTTGCATTAAACTTACAGGGAACCTAAAACAGAATCCTACAGATGGATGACTTGCTATTGCTCTTGGCTACTCACCCTGCCTACCACCCCTCGGCCTCTGACTGTCTCCAAGGTTCCTGACAGGCTGAAGATCCTCCAGTGTCTCTCTCTAAGCTGCACCACCTCGTTTCCCATGTTCTCCAGACGGATGCAGTAGCGCCACTAGGACACAACACACAAACACATGCATAAATATCATGGCTATTAATATACAGACACTGAAACGTTTTACTCTGTATGTGAAATTACATTTAATGGCAGGGTCACCAATTCTGGTACATGCAAGATAAAGCAAGATCTTTGGAATACTGGTATTGATCTTTACAAAATGATTACAAACACTCAAGTAATTAGCTATACAACATTAGGTAACAAGATCTGACCAGCTAGTTTACAGAAGTCTTATTGGACTGCTTCCACTTTGTTAGCTTCTGATAATTACACAGGTCAACAGGTCAAAATCATCAGAGATACGTTTATGTGGGTTTTGTAGTGTTTATCGTGCTGATTTCAAATCTGTTTAGTTTTTCCCACACATAGTTTTTGTGAAGAAGTTAGTTCTATACTGCATGATAGTTGGTATAATGATCATATAATAATCATATGCTGAGTGTTTGTGAAGAAACA
>JBBPDB010000083.1:7499599-7522534 GCA_037974465.1 Brachypetersius altus
CACACACACACACACACACACACACACACACACACACACACACACACACACACACACACACACACACACACAACTGTGCAAAAGGCTTGAGCCACCTCTCAGTTCCTCATATTTAGCCACCAAAGATCCAAAGATTTCTGGGGTTTTTTTTTATTATTGTGGTCATGAACAGTTCTCCAGGCTTCCTGAATTACTTTCAAAGACTTATTTACAGTGCAGTCCCAGAACCTGACCAGTTTTAGACAAATGTTTTTTGTTTGTTAAGACACACAGTGACCTACATATGGATCATTCAAGCAGAACAAAGCACATCTAACTTAAGACCTGAACCAGTGAAGAAACAGGTGCAGACCAGCGATTAGTATACTACAGTTGGAACGCCACACAGACACACAAACACTCTTTTATACAAATTAGTACATTAATATAACTAATACAACTTCAATTACACTCAGACATCAGTTATAAAGCAGCTATGTAAGTAACTTGACCAACACTGGTGAATCCTTACCTGTCCTGTTTCATATTTGCCATGTTGTTTTGGAGCTTCAAACACTCCCACTGTTTCAAGCACCTTTCCTTCTGGCCTGTTACTGACCAAAACAGGGCCCATGCAGGACAAACACATGGAAGGAAAGCAAAAAAGAGAAAAATAACAAATAAATAGACGAAAATGGGTGGGCACACGTGCAAAAACAAGAGGGACCAACCAGCAGGACATACAAACGAAAAACAAACAGAAAAACACGATTAATAACACAAATACACAAAACAACACAAAAACAAACACAAAAGACAAGATCATTACTAGAAAAAAACAGGATTATTAAAAAACATACTGAACTGCAATTACAACCATATCACATCGCAGTGGCACCAACAAAACTCTAGCACTTGGTTCTTACAAGGCAAACATTTAGTGAAACATGCATCTTTTATTAAAATATGTCCACAGATTAAGGATATGTATATGGTTAATCCTTATTTACCTTTATCATGTCTTTAGGCTTAAACAATAACTTGTTTTGATCTCGGATCATGATTTATTATGACGTTTCAGGTTCCTAATCCAACGGATTTTGTATCTGTCACATGATGATCAAATTCGAATATGATTTTCTAGGAATTGGTATGAAAACGAGGCAGGCTGTTTAGCCCATTTCCTTACCATTTTGCCATAAATATAGTTTTAAAGGGGAAAATGGGTTCACATTAATGTTTTTTTGAATCCCCAGAGACCATTTTATTAGGGCTGTCCTTTACTCGTGAATAAATTCTAGTTTTACATACTGCCTGCCTTCTTTGTTCATTTTAACATTGCTCTTAAAAATGCATTTCCACCATTATTCCAACATATTTTAGGAGTTTGAACTATTTCAAGGTCTCAGACACAACATTTGCAATTTGAAATCCACTGACCACTCGATATCTGCACGGGTCAGACATAAATGGTCATTAAGAGTGGTTTAATGTGAAGTTGTTCCTTAGTTGCTCTTTACAGTTATGTTAAATTATAGTCTTTTTATTTCCTATCCAAAACCACCACTGAACAAACGTCTTCTAACCTTTTGTAGGTTATACTGATGATAGTAAAACAGTAGTAAATCTCAAAATGGGTTACACTGGGTACTATTTTACTTTATAACCAGCATGTATGCAACCTGAAGAGATAAGGCATTTGCATCGTGCTAGAAATCCAACAAAACAGTGTTTTATACCAGTTTAACCTCCCACTGCTAAACAGTTTATTAATCCCATTTTATATAATAACATTGTGAAAGATAATAAACTCATCAGGTTCCCCTTAGCAAATTATATTAAAAAATGCTCTAGAAACACTTATTTAGATCTGATCATATGAGTGAGTGGTGAAATTTTAATAATTTATTCATGCATTGTCCGATACCACTGACGAGTGGAACAGAAAACTGTTCCAAAAATCATTCACAGTTAAAAGACAAAACCTGTATTGAGTGAACTGCTGTTGACTGATTACATAAATGTCCAGGTTACGAGCCACAGATGAAGGAATATGATCTGTCCTCACCAGTAATGCTGGCTAAGCCACAGTGTGTGTGTGTGTGTGTGTGTTTTTGTGTTGTGGTGTCCACTTCTGCTTGGTGCCATGCCAGGCGGAGAGACTAAACACTCAAAGCAGTTCTGGATTAAATAATAGCAACTACAACCTGCAGATATTACAACAAAGCCCACAGTTTAATGTGATGTGTTGCTGTCACTGTTCTATCTCTAGTTTTAAATAATTTATTACAGAATTTGAAAATGTCAGCTACCATTTACACTGTGTCAACATTACTTAACAAACAAGTAATTAAAGAAATGTTGTTCTGATATCATTCTTCTTTTCCTGAGAAGTTTCAATATATGACGTGATTTTCAATACATCCGTCACAACAGGTCATATAAGGCAAGCTATATTATCTTTTAATTTGAGTATCTCTAACAAACTAAATTCAAACGGACCAATGTTGGGAATACCATGAAATATTATCAGACGTGTAAAAACTTTACTTTTGATGGTGTAAAGAAGGATTTAACATTTCTTTTTAATATAATTTACTCTTAAAAAGGATTATAAACTCTTCTTAATTTAATCGATCTATTATTTAATCTATTATTTTTATTATTTAACTGAAGCATATTAATGTGGGTTTGCTTGATTTTTAAAGTAATTCATTCACTTTGTGTCACTAAGATTTGTGTCAAATGAAAAATGTGTATCAAATGAAATACATTATTACCATTATTTATTATTAAGATTCCATTCTATTGATACATACCAGCCGATTTAGGTCAATGGGAGAAATCTGCTACCTATATGGTGTTACAAGTTATTTTTTTTGTCGGTAAGAACACATTAGGGAAGTATTTAAACTTCGACATGTATAATTAAAATTTCACAACGTGATTACATTTAAAGCTATAGTTGGACTTTTAAACGTCAGAGGTGATGACATTACATTAACTGTTTTGTTTTCTCACTGAATTTCTGCTATTTCCACACTCCTGAAAACAGGTTAGTAGGCAGTTAAGGGGTCCAATACTGGACGATCAGCCTAAAAAAAATAAACATTGGAAGTGACCATACAGTGTGCGAATAGCCTGAAAGTAACCAAATAGTAGAGAAGCTGACCTTGCAGAGCTTATAGCTACATCCATGCAGCATGCTGTAGAGCTTCAGATATTACGCAATATCCCTGCCTGGCTAAGTCAATTAACCTGCCTGCTAATGCGACTCCACATTAAAGGACAATAACATGTCATTTTTCGCTTAGTTCAAGATAAACGGGAGGCAGAAATAACGTCCGGTGTGTTGATAAAACAATTACAGCGTGTAAAACACAGTGTGAGGCCTCTGCAGTTGGCCAGTTAGCTTTAGCCGAGTTAGCTCGAGAGGAACCACTTCTTACCGTGAAGACAAGAACCGTTTCTGCTGAACATTCAGGAGACCACACGTAGAACATTGAACACAGAGTCTGTGAGCTTCATGCCTGCTGCTCAGGTCCACGCTGAGGGTCCTCAATGTGTGGTTTTTGTTTAATTTCTGAACAGCAGACAGGAGACCTCTGTGGATCACACGGGCCGCCATGTTTGTTTAGGTCGCTTGAGATAGGGCAGCGCGTCTAGAGAGCTGACGGTGGAACTTACTGATCCAGGATCAGTTCTCACTGCATGCTTTAAACACGCGCTCGTTCACTTACGTTACAAGAGCAAATGTACGTATGATCCGGGTCAGCGCGCGTGGCGGCAGTGCAGAGCTGACTAGAGTTGGAGCGAGCTGATGAGAGAACAGTTAACTGCTGCTATACACAAGAAAGGTATCTGAAATTGTGACTCCAGATCAGAAGCTGCTGTGTTTCATGAAGAATGAATGAATGAATAGTCTATACTGCCATCCAGTGCTGAAAGTTTACTAATAACCAACCAACACCAAAAACCCTTTATGACCACGAGCAAGGTGTGCATAATCATGTTACATTTAATGTCACACATTTAATACTAAACTACTTTTAAAACTATTTCGTTTAATTTCGAATTTCCTTTATATGCTGTATAAGCTGCACGCAAATTAAATTTGAATGCAAATAATTCATTACCTCCCATTAAACTGCATGCACACATGCACTATATTGGACAAAAGTATTAGGATATACCTGTTTTCCAGGGTTTGGGCTAAGCAGAGGGGCAGCCTGGCAGTCTGTAG
Source organism: Brachypetersius altus (assembly GCA_037974465.1). Lineage (NCBI taxonomy): Eukaryota > Metazoa > Chordata > Actinopteri > Characiformes > Alestidae > Brachypetersius > Brachypetersius altus. The sequence goes on from JBBPDB010000083.1 coordinate 7,503,822, forward strand.
GTTCTGGAAAAGTCCAGAGCGGCCGTTCGGTGTTTTAGTCCGTGTACACAATATGTTACAAATAGCTGTTCTCCTAGCGGCAACACTGACGATATCATTATCTTATTTCACCCGAGTTCATCAGTGTCACGAGGCAAACAAGCGCGACCGTAAAACTATTGTTTTATTGTGGGATATGGGCCCTTTAAATAAAGAATCAATAGAAGAACATATTAAAGGGGCTCTGCACACACAGTGGCTCGGAAGGATGTTTTTGGGGAATGGGTGGATGCATGAATAGATAAATAAATAAATAGATCAATAAATAAATAAATAAACAAATAAACAAATGAGATATTATGAAGCAGACTTTGGATTTGTGAGGGGTCACTCAATATCAGCTAACGGCGTGCGCTGGTCAACCTGGCCGTGAGTATTATTTTTCTGCCCTGCTTGTAACTAAATAAGCACATATCCCTTCAATATCTGCCCAAAGATTAAAGGATGTAGTTTCATCTGGAACACACACACACACACACACGCACACACACACACAGACACACATAAACAGGGTCCAACTCACACAAAGTATATCTGAATAAGACTGTAGATTTGACACCCCGGATTACGGGGATTTTATTTTATTTTATTTGAAGATTATTCCTCGCCGTGGAGATTATTATGATATGCAGAGATCAGTGTCCAGGAGGTCCGGTGAACTGTGAGGTCTGTAGTCATGTTCCCTCTTGTAATAATAACCACAACTGTAATACACCCTCCAGATCCTCAAATCCACATGCAATTTAAGCCGCACGTAAGCCGATAGGCCTCAGGCTCAGACATTTCTTTATTTTTCATATATAGTATTTGACTTATTCCTTATTTACCGCTTTTGTTTGGCAGCCTATCTTTTCAAGGAGCAAAACATTTCACTGTTTAAAAACAGATGACCAGTAATGCTACCCGACTTTTGCTTTTGGGACCGCATAAACAGGAAATCTGGACAAAATCTCAGGGAAGGGCTGGTAGAACATAATAACAAGTGGTTTGAATAGTGCCATTTAAAGAAAATATCAGGACACATTTGATTCATTTAACATCAAGCATGCAGGTCCAATCGATGATCATGTATTATTTTTCTGTGTCACTAACATTTGGATAACATCAATACATTGCTGTTCTGTGTCTTGCTGTTCAAGACTAGTGGTCTTTCAACAGTTTTCCACTAGAGCTATCCAGTTGTTTGCAGAAGTCCTGAGAGTCCTGGGTGAAATAATATGTTTTTGCTCAGTTCAATATGCTGGAAATAAATAAAATGTGCTTTGTACAAACATTTGATATGTTCTGTTTTTTATTTTTCTGACTTTTGTTTTGGATAAATGTATAAATAAATTAAATAAATGTGCACTAATATTTCAATATTTAGGTTCCCAGTGAAGTATGTGTGTTTGTGTAGTTGGCTAAAACCAACTACAGTTGAGGTCATGGCACCCATGTAATTGTTTTACCTGTAACCAGGTGAAGGTGTTGCAAGGAATGTATCGGTCTATTAAATCGTTATTTGTATGTTTGCTTGGATAGACTTTTAATCCAAAACAGCTCCTACTTCCTCTGGAGTGCACTATTTAAGTTATAAAATTCAGGTTTCTGCACATATACTGAACAGTTTTACAGAATTCTGCATACACGACTGCATCATCAATGGCTCTTTGTTAGACATATTAACAAGAAGTTGGATAGTTCAGGGCTTTTCCGATACTTGATCATGTCATATCATAGGGGTAGTGGCCTAATGGGTAGAATATTTGCCTCTTGAATCCTACCTTCAGCATATGACCACCGGGTTCCTGAGCAAGAACCTGCATCTACTAAATGCCAAAATGGTAAATATGACACCTGAGAACAGTGAGTAAGACACAAGAAGAAGGGGGAGACAAGACTGGGACACAGACAAAGAACAGTTTAGTGTGGTGTTGTATTGTTTTTATTTTTTAATGTTAATACTATAGAAATAGGAACTACACATGTTGACATAAATATGAAATCACAAATCCTCAAAGCACAAATACTGGAGACCCTATGTACAGCTTAACAGAAGACCTTAGACCACATTACAGAGGGGTCTGTGTGAAAGCAATAATCTGGCCAAGCAGATACGTTTGTCCTTTTTACTAAAACATTTTTGGAATGTTTCTAAATAAATGTTTGGATTTAATACTCCTGGACTGGTTTAAAGCGAACACTGTGTTGATCTGGGATAGTGGAACAATTTATTTAACCACATTCGAATCCTGTAAACTCAAAACTGTCTCACACCAGGAGACATCTCTTGACCCCTTTCTGAAGGTTTCGAGGCAGCACATTTTGTCTAGAATGGATACAGTTCAGTTCTGGTGCCAGCATAATTTTTTCATCAGAGTGAATAATCTATCAACAGAAATGAGCTAAATAACACTGTACCAATGATGCATTAATGGCATTATCATTTTAACATCAACAACATTGTTTCCTTTACATTGGTTCTGAAAAGCACCCATTAAAGTGTAATAAAGTACACAACCATTTCACAGCCTCAATGCTTTATGCTTCACATGAGCTACATGATGGTGACCGAGTGAAGGAGTCTCTTCGCGGAGAAAACTACCTCCGGATTTGCATTCGAAAGCAGCAAAAGTGTTTGACCAGCAGCTTTTTAGCTCATACAGTGGTCGGCCACCTCTGTTCAGAAATCAGCCAGGTTGGTGACGACAGCAGCGCTGTATATGAGGTCAGAGATGTCTGCTAGGGAAGTCTGGGGGTAGTGCATAAGAGCAGCTCCTTCCCAATAGCCGTGTGCATTAGTGGCCGTCTGATCCACGGACACAGCATGATGCCTGCCGGAGTTAATGTTGATGTTGCACTGAGGTTTTCCAAAATTCCCTGAAAACCCTCCAGAAAAAGTTGTACTAGTGCTGACCTGTCCAAACTCACTCCACTGCTGCTGGCAGGCAGTCTGGATGGGCCTCACCATCTGACCAATGGAAACAGCTGGTGTTGGCTGATTGACAGGCCCTGTCTTCCAGGACAGAGCCCCCGGGAGATCCGGAGAGATGGGTGGTGCAGGCGGTATAGGTCGGGGCAAATTCTGAGACCAGGGGCCCAAAGCTTGTTTGACCCAGTCAAGACTTGACTCCTGTTCCTGGGGCTTAAGGCTGTTCCTATTAGATGCCTGGTACCTCTCAGGTCTGTTCCTTTGTCCCGGGACAAAGGAGGGTAGAAGAGCAGGTCCTGATTGAGGGACACTGAGCACTAAATTAGCGCTAGAGCTGACCGCTCGTCCTGGGCCCCTCTTCACTGGTCTGGTCAACCGGCCACTTTTGATGCTGCGAGCACGTCTGTTCTGAAACCACACCTGCCATGAAAAAGTCTGGTTAAATTCACAAATCTAATACAAAAGGAATTGCCGTAAAGGTTCAATTCAGTATGTTCCTCATGAAAGTCTGGTATTACGTGTGCTTTCTTTTAGAGACCTGGTTTCACACAATTAGTCCTTAAATTAAATCAGAAGCTGCTGATGGAATTTCACAAATCCAAACAACAGCTGAAGGAACCAAGGAGAAATCTGGAACCGAACCTATGTTCACCTCACCAACTACTTTTTAACAAACAAAACAAATCTTGATATTTTTACTGCTTTGTTGTTTGTTTTCTTTTATTCTACTGTTAAAAGATTGCTGTCCCTAAGGCAGAACTGCCTATACACACACACACACACACACACACACACACACACACACAAATCAGTTCGTGGCGGTCTCACCTGGATCTTACTCTCGGGCAGGAGGGTGAGGGCTGCCAGGCGCTCGCGCAGGGTGATGTCCGGGTACGGGGTCAGCACGAAGGCGCGCTCCAGCTCGGACAGCTGCGCGCGGCTGAAGATCGTCCTCTTCCTCTTCCTCTGGCCTTCAGGGTGGGCTGTCCTGTCTGTCTCAGGAGAGGAGAGACCACGCTCTGTCCCAGGGTCTCCACGCACACACACAAACATACAAACACACAAATTTAGAAACGGAGGAGGAATGTTGACTCGGGAATGTTTATATCAGTTTTGTACACTCGCAAAACAACAACAACAACAACAACAACAACAACAACAACAACAACAACAACAACAATAATAATAATTTAAAAAAATAAAAAATAAATAATAATAATAATAATAGTAAATATAATACTGTTATTATATCATATAATAATACAAATATTATTATTATTACATTTACTGACGAGAACTGAGGAACTGGAACAGCCGAATAATAATAACTTTAATTTAAATCGTGTCAAATCAAAGCATGAAATTATTTAGAGAGTTAAAGAAGAAGATTTAAAATATGAAAGCTTAATAATAAACGTTTTTTATATAGATTCAACCCACAAAAAATAATCTTTGTAATATGAAAAATAATAATTTTAGTTATATTAAAAAGAGTTTTACATTCAGTCCGAAAAAGAACCCTGAAGACACCAATAAAACCAATAAATCAATAAACTGGTCTGAATACAGACCAGTGCAATTAGGGCGGATGAGGGAAAATGTGAAAAAATGTGAATTAGGACTTCGTTTATTTAAAGAGGAAAGTATGTTTAAACAGCAAGATCGCTCTCCTCTCACCTGTGAACTGGTTTTTGTTGAAGAGGAAGTCCATGTCTCCGTCATCGCTCGCTTTCTGCTCGAAATCAAAATCCTGATCTTCAAACAGCTCCATCCTCCCACCTCCTCTAGAGCAGCGAGGCTCCCTCCGGACCACCTTTATACCTAACACCCCTCAGACACACCCCTCATCCCCCTGCCCCCACTTATCTTTTTTAAGTGTTTATTGTCATTTCATTCATACACACACTACACAGTGAAATTACAACGTTTCCACAGGGCCATGTATTAACATAAGAATAGAAAGAGAAACAACGCAAGCCTACATACATGGACAAAATACACAGAGAGCAAAGGGAAATACTGCAAATAAACACCAGAGCAACAAAGCAAAAGGACAAGACTTTAGTGCATTTTAAATGTTTAAAAGTGCACAGTATTATAGCTGTGGCATAATTAAATGTGCAAATATGAAGAATAGAGGATGCCAGCAAAAATAATTATGCAAACAATAGTAGGCTAGCAGCAATACAGAGAATGTGAAGTTTATAATAAATAACATTTACACTGGCAGTTTTTATTTTCCATATTTCCGTTTTGTATCTCTCTGGGATATTTTTTGCCAATTTGTGTTTACAGTCCACCAAAATCGTTCGACCTGGAAATTCAGATGTAGGGTATATCTGTGAAAACGTGAAAAACCTGAAAATGAAAGTTCTGATGATATTTATATTTCTGTCAACTGAGATCATAATTATAGAGATTGTGTTGACCACGTTTAAGCCTGAAAACCCGTTTGCCTTACTAAATTCGAATACATTTTGTTTTCACAGTACCGTTAGAAACTCTGCTTCTATTTTTAGCTTACATTTGAATTTAAATACAATATTTTTGGAAGATGTTTGTTTAGACCAGGTTTATTATTATAAACAGATGTCATTCTGGGAGTTGGAGAATAAATAAGAAGACAACAAAATAAAAAAGTAGGCAATGAAAATAAGTCATGAAAAACGAAAGTATTTAGATAAAACCTGTCAAACAAACGTGAAGAAAGTGTTATATTTTCCCAAAGTAATCAGAGGCACGAGTAAATATTGTGTTTCTTTATTTAAAGAAATCGAGTTTACTTTCTTTTTTGTTTATTTACAGTTTAGAACAGGAGGCGGGGTTTGCCGGAATAGGTGGTACTAGCTTTGATATCCCCACGACCCCCACAGCCCCCCGCCACTCCAACACCAGCGCGTCTGGCAGCTTCGAGCCCGCGCGGAACAGGAAAGCAGAGATCGGGGTCGGATGTTGTCTGAAGGACAGTAGTCCTGTCATCACCCGCCTTTCACACGTAAATCAGCCTCCTGTCGAAGGCCTCGCTTTGTTCAGCTCCTCTTTTGTCCGAGAGGTCCTGGTCCGGTACAGGTACAGGTCCGGGTACAGGTACAGTTACAGGTCTAGGTCGTGGTACATGAACACGACTGGGTTTAGATACAGGTACAGTTACAGATCCTGATACAGGCAGGGCCCACTGGTCCAGGTCACGGCCTCGTACTAAAAATTGTTCTATTACCAAATTCGTTTTTTGACACCAAAAGTTAAAGCCACTCACCATCAAAACAACGCGCATTGAAGTTGACCACATAATTAAGGAGTTTGAACAACAGACACAGAGCACAAGCACAGTAAACTGGCACATTCAACAGGTACGGTGCACAGGGTGCAGAGTGAACAGACGCAGTTAACAGGCAGTGAACAGTCACATTTAACAGGAACAGTGAACGGTGAATTGGTATAGTAAAACAGCCTGCCCAGAATACAGGCACAGTGTACCGGCAAAGTGAACAGACACAGTGAACTGTCCCTGTTCACTGTGTCCCTTCACGTTGCCGGTTCACTGTACCCGTACGCTTTGAACAAGGGCAGTGATCCGTCAGAGAACAGGTAGAGTGAACCAATCAATTGCTCCTGATGTCGTGGGCAAATCCACCTCCTCTGCGGATCTAACTGTAATATCCTGGGCTGATTTCTGATCTGTGGTCTGATTTAACCCGCCCCCCCTCCCCCGGGACAGGATTATTAACGCCGGACACCGGGCCTCCACAATACACAGGAAAAATAGTAATCTGGGCTCAGATTAACGCACTGATCTGCCTGTTCGGAAACTTCTCTGCCGAAAGAAACGTTTAGGTTCACCAGCAACTGTTTTTTTTTTGTTTTTTTTTTCAGATTTGCGCCAAATATAAAGGAAAAAAATATACAAATAAGCTCCAAGTTTATTCTGATGAGTAAAAAGTACAATTTCTTTTGATGCATTAAAAGAATAAAAGTTCATCCTGCACTATATTTGTTTCTGAGTCCTATAAACGTCTCTTCGTCTACATTTTTCCAACCTTCTACATTAACATAATTAAAGCCAACCCGAATACACAGCCGGGGCGAGTCCGCAGTGTTTGATATGAACGAGCGGCCCATTAGTAGTCATTAGAGACCATCAGTCAGCAGAGAACACACATCCCACAGAGCTGAGACAGAGCATCAGAGATATAGGACAACCTCATAAATTATACAATATAAAATATATATAGTATATGTGTATTGCATATTTTGTATTTATATACATAATAAAACAAGAATTATTATTGTTGACTCATAAAAACAAGTCCAATTAAAGTTTATTATAGCTACATAAGGGGTAAATGTAGTACCATATATAATTTATGAATTCTAAAAGATATAAGCCCTACACATATACATACGTAATTACAATATGTATATATCTATATATGTGTATGTGTGTATATGTAAGTCATGTTTTAAAATCTATCCTGGGACAAACTCTGCTAATTAGGCATCAGGTCTTTCCTTGTTAAAGATGTGCAATTAAATAAACATTAAATGAATAACCATGTACAAAACAAAAAGCTGTAAAATAAGGGTTAAAATAAGCATGGATGTGAAAAGATATCAAACCACTTTTAAACTATATTCAAAGCAACAGACAGAAGACAGTTCCTAAGTCATTCGTTTATTTTTTTGGAGGTGGAAACAGGGATAACATCTTTAAAAAATGACCCCAAGTGGGAAGAGAACGTTCCCAAATAAGGTCTTTACAAACTGTGTTCATGTAAAATAACCATATACATTTTATAGTGTGATAGATACCTAATTTTTTCTATATTTTGAGTGTCTGTAAATGTGTTATTCCACCTTTAAAATAGGAAGACAGATTTTCTTTATTACTTCTTATATGCTTGTAATGCAAAATGACTTGATCAATATAAGCAGTACATTGTACACATGGTTTAATTGCTTCCTTTAAAAACACAGTTTATCCTTACTGCCTTGAAATTAAGACGGTACTGAACTTTAGGTAGAGAAGAGGATGCAGAATGTTGATTATTGTCCTCTTCTAGGTTTCTATTACAAATTCAATGGATGGACTTTAAAGCATTAAGGTTAATGTTAGTGTGGTAATTGTGACTTCTGACTGTCTGGTTTTCACAGTCAAAACACTCTAATTCTACTAAAACAATTAATCAAAAGCAACTGCCCCAGTGCTGGCCTCCTCCATGGAGCAACACTTTTCACACATTCTACCCTGCTTTTTTCAAGCACCATACTTAGTCCCAGATCATCCTAACCTCCCCCCAAACAATGTAATGAACCTCACCCTTGAATACACACATATCCTTTTTCATCTTAGGGACACACTCTGACATTTTCTTTACCTTCGGACAAACAGTCCCTATGACAATCTCATTAAACCATAGCATAGACCACGATGCTGAGTGAAAAGCCACAGTAAGCCTTAGTGTAAAAGATCTCTAAAATCCAAACAACTCAGATGGCTTCAGATCATCCAGTCATCACAAACCATGGTTCACATGAACAACCTGAATATAAAATGAATTTTTGTGTCACAGCTCTTCTTGCATCACTCTTGCTTTAGGCATTACTCCATTGAGCTACCATCAACTATGCCACACGATACGGTTTCATGCTGAAACTACGCAATGCATGGTTTAAGACTAACCAACTGATAACCCACCATTATAAACAACCAATCCTAAATCAGCAGCTAAATAAATGTTATCAGAAACACAAGTCACGATGTTAAGGCCCCAGTCAGGAACTACGTTGTGTTTCAGGGAGGAAGCTGTCACTCAAATCTCCGCAAGTGGTTATACAGGGACTGCACATATGTGAACACACACATGGGGTCAGGGTTCCTCCCCATGGCCATCATGTCGTCCACTTCGATCAGGCGAATGCAGTCTGCCTTTTCCCTAAAAGACACAAACAAGATTTTCTCTAGTTTTCCTACGGTGCCAAGGATTTTTAGTCCTGAAAATGTATGAAAGTAAACACACACACACACACACACACAAACACACACACTTACTCAGCAATGCTGAAGGCTAAATCAAGGTTGTGTTTATGATGAGCAGGGTTCAGTTCAGTGTAGTCAAACTCATTGGGGAAGAAAGAGTGGACCAGGGCACAGAAGGCCATGCCATCAGTCCAACTGGAGGAGAAGTTATTAATATTTATGTGCTGGGAGAAAGAGAAAGAGAGTGATGTTTCAGGGGCATCTATCTAAAAATAATTTCTATATGAAATGAGATGATATTCAAGTATGCTAACAAAAGACATATGTGTACACTCCAACTGGCTGACGGATATATTGATACAAAGATTTCATTGCACAATGACTATTCTAAGCAACCAGGCAAGTTTAGAACTGTGGTGGATGGTACCTGGTAACCAATAGTTTTGGAACGGCACCACTCTAACAAAAGCTGCTTGATACTGTTGGCACTGGATGTGTCGCAGCTCTGAGATCTCCTCAGTTTAGACTTTGTCTCTGTACTTTTGGGTCTGAGAAGAGAGAAAGTCCATTTCAAACAAAGGTTTGTATGCAGTGTGTCTGTTTTAGAGAAACAGATATTTTTTTTGTAATTTCCACAATTGAAACAATTTTTATTTTATTTTACTTATACCCTCACCATAAATGAGATCAAGTCTTGTCTGAAGTTGTGCTTGAAGACTGGTGCTCTATATTAACTGGAGCTACATCGCTCACATAGCTAACAAATAATAAAGACCTGCATCTTTTTAATTAGAATCGTGCATATGCTAATACAATCAAATGCTAATGCAAGCACCAACATATCAGTTAAAAAGGAAAAAGCAAAAATGAGTCACGCTTCTTGTCGTAGTGGTTTTCCTGGACGATTGCTTTAAATATCAACACAATCCTCAAGACAATATTGTTACATCTAATAACCTGCTTGGTATGGAATCCATTTTTTCAAACAAGGCCTGCTTTCCTTGGAAGCTCAGGTTCCTTGACAGCGTCTGTGACTTCATTAAACTCGTCCCACCTGCTGTGCTCTCAGACTTCTTAATGAAGCTACAACAAAAACAGGGGATGGGAAGGTTACTTCACATCAGACATTTTGTTTTCTCCACCTTTTGAAGATACAGTACTAAGAAAATGTTTTAGGCACCTACAATTACATTTCAAAAGTTATCAGAGCATATTTATCAAAATGCAGTGGTCCAGTGGTTTGGTTTGTACCAATTTGTTCTTTTGAAATTCTCCTCATGGCAGCCCAGTACTACCTGAGCTGACCATCCAGAACCTGCTTGAGCTAATCAGTGCTTCTTTCAGTTAAATAAGGTGGAATCAGGTGGTGGTGGTGGAATTGCTTCCACACAGCTCTGTATATGCTTTCTATTTAATAATAATGAACACAAAAGCACAAATTCTGCTAAGCCATGGTGCTTACTTTTCATTGCCATCTTTTATTTCCGAGAAAGAAAATGGCTTGGAAAAGGTTTGGCCCTGGTCTGAAAAAAGAGAGAGGGGGCAGCATAATCTGAAATGCATTAATGGACGCTCAAGTGTCTGCTTTGTAGCATCAGTAGGTAGAAAGGAGATGGATCTTACCAGAAGGACTAGACAAACTTGTATTTATCTTCTGGCTGGAGGTCCATGGCTTCACTGCAGATACTAGAAATCACAGACAAAGTCAGAACAGGACAGCTGAGAAGAAGAACATGAGGCATTTGAGTAGATATAATATCCAGATGGATTAAACTAACCAGGCCTGCTGGGCGACTCTGTAGCTGGTTTAGGAGCTGGGTCCAATGCAGACTGGCTGAAAAGTAAAGGATTTAAGGATGGTACAGAGCCAGGCTGAGCGTGAGGAAGGTTGTGTGGCCTGCTGAAGGACTTGGGGCTTTGTGGGACTTGGTTGTTTTGGGAGATGTGTGTGCGGGTCAGCTGTGACGTTGACATGGTTGTACAATGGCTGCTGATCAGTGACTTCACTTCTTGGGGCATTACAGAGCTCCCTGGTTGAACAACCACATAAGAACATATGAACAGTAAAAGATATTAAAGTATTTTTATATTTGACAGTGGTAGTGATGGGGACAAGAGATTAGGATGTCTAATACATTGCACAAAATGCAAACTATTTACTATGCAAAGCAATTGCTGTTAATGTCCTCTACATTTTTTATGTGGTAAATATAGCAAAGTCATACCTAAATATTCATATACATTGCATATGATAACTTACTATGACGAATTTAACACATTGAATGTTTGGTTCCCATCACTTCCCATTGTGATTCTGACTTTTTAAGTTTCTCTAGAAGAGAGAATTTCAAATTAAACAAATTTGAATAATTTTGCTGACATCTTAACTATTAAATTTTGCAGATTTTTTTTGGTGGTTTAGACAGAGTGGTCTCTGACTGGTTCAATGGTTATTTGAAAGATGCAATGGGCTAAAGATAGTAAAAGCATTTGAGATTGGTAGTAAGTAGTTGGTCACCCTGCGGGGGGGCTGGCGTCCTGCCCAGAGTGAGTCCCTGCCTCGCTCCTATTGACACCAGTATAGACTCAGGGTACCCATGACCCCTGTATGGATTAAGTGGTTACAGAAAATAAGTGAATGAGTAAATGGTTGGTTTGACCTGAGGCTGGTGGTAGGTAACAAGAACATAGTAGCAGCTGGTGGCATTACCAAAATGTAGACTTAATAGTCCGAATGGCTCTGTTGTTTATCAAGAATTTAAAAAGAAAAGTACTCATAGAAATTGGTTCCCTTTGATTCATGTAATGTTTTTTCATAGCCAGTTCCCAACCAGTAGCCAGATCTCTCCCATTATCCAATGCTACCCAGGTGGGAGGGTTTTCAAACTGCTTCTTTCACCATTTTATTGGACAGTGCCAGTTCACATCTGCTGTGAGACACACATGTTGGCTAGTATCGCAGTATAGAGTGATAGGGATACAGAGGCCCTACCCACCCAGACAGAGTGAGACCAATGCTCTTTTTTACTCTCACTCTGGGGCTTGGATAGCAAGAGTCTAGAACACCATGCTTTTGTAATCCTGTAATGCAGAGCTCTACAAAATGTAGGTGTCCATGCGCACGCAGATGGAATGACAGACAAATGTTACTCACCAGATTTAATGGGAGGTTCAGGGATTGGTGTATATGAGTTAGTACTCGAAGTTGATTGGCCAAACACTTTCGATTTTAGTGGAGGGGAGGGGTTAGGCAGAGCAGGGCCCGGATTGGTTGGTCTCCTGAAGGGCCTAGGGCTCATGCGAGTCATTGCACTGACAGGAGCTTGGGGTGTTGCCGTGGTTACTGGTGCATGGTTACATTGCCCATCTACAACTGAACTCACTTCCTGTGACAATGAAGAGTAAACTGAGGAATATCCAGAGTATTCTAGCCAGATGAGAGGAGAAACGTGAAAGAAGAAGAAACGTCAGTTATGACAAATGGAAATCTTCCATTCTGCATGCAGAAGAAAGAGTAACACAAACCTACCACTTCCAGAAGGCGACTCCGATCGTCTGGCAAGAGAATTCAGCTGAGGCTGTGAGAGGACACGAGACATTCCTAGTGACCTCACTTCCTGTGATGCTGGGGAGACATCTGGGGAGAAGGGAAGAATATTTAATAATTTAAGCCTTGCTTCTTGAGAGCCATGCTTTTTTTTAACCCCTCATTGCTCAACAGCAGCTCCACATACAGTTAGCACACAGCTTCTCCAATTTTGAGGAAAGTACCAGAGATGCACCGTTTACATTATGCAGATATTGATGAAGATGTAGAACGTAGAGCTATCAGTACCTATTTGTGATAATGCAGAAGACAGTGCTGTGTTGAGATTGGCTGGCCTTCTGTGAGCTCTGGGGCTCATGCGAGTTATAGCGGCAGCCGCTGGTTGGGCGGAAGACACGTTTTGACTGCTTACTGACGACCTCCCTTCCTGAGTAGTAGAATACACTGACGAATATCCAGAGTATTCTAAGTGAATTAAAAAATGTCATGGCAGTGGAGTCCAATTTCAGATGATGAAAATAAGTAACGGAACTATAATATAAAGTCAGATCAGATACAATCTGGAGATATTGGTTCTGTGGTAACTGAAATTAAAGTCGTGCATCTGATTTACCACTTCCAGATGGTGATTCTGCGCGTCTGCCGAGGGAACCGAGCAACAGCTGAGGCTGAGAAAAAGTACGAGAGACTACAGGCTGATTGCCCATGGCTGATCTCATGTCTTGCTGACCTGGTTGTAAAACAGGGCATTAGATCATTGATTTATCTAATTCTGCTAGGCACTGTGCTGAGTAAAATGCAAAGTAAAATAAAAGATAGAAATGCACTCACTTTGGGCTGTAGTTGGAGGTAAAGCTGAATATTGCGTTCCACTGAGAATGCTAGAAGACTGTGAATTGTTGATTTCAGCTGTTGAGAGCTGAATAACTGATTGGGCACGGCTGAGATTGGAGTTTTGAACATGGTTGTAGCTCATCAGTCTTCTTGGTATCTGAGGACTTGTTCGTGTCATGGAGGAAACAGGTGACTGAGGAGTAGCCATGGTGAGAGATTCTTGATGCATATTACGTCCATCTGATATGTCTGATGGAACAACATGCAGTAAAAACAAAATATAATATTTTGGTAGAATTTAATTGTTATTATTTATTTTGATAATATTTAATTTTATGTTAACATCAACATTATACTTATTTGAACTCATTTTACATTTGAACTCACCAGGCTTAGCAGCAACAGATATTGACGAAGGCACTGTGAACTGGCTGAAAAGTGCTTTTGGTTTGATACTGGGAGATTTAGTAGGATTCAAGCTAGTGGTGCCAGGTGGAGTAGGGTTGGTGTTGGTATTGATAGACAGTGTGGGCTTCAGGTTGGTAGAAGGAGACTGCGCTGGGTCAAAGCTAGCTGGTTTGTCCTGTGAATTTGAGTCAGGGACTTGAGATCCTGTCACTTCACTATGAGTACTGGACATTCTTTTGTCTGAACCAGGGGGATCCACTGTTTGGAATAAGAAAAGGCGGCATAAGCATGAAAAATGCTAGAATGCTAGAGTGGCTACTACATTAAAGCATAATAAAAAGGCCATACATTACCCACCAGTTCTATAATGTGAGCCAAAAGTAGCGTTTGGTGTCAATGCTGATTTGAACGGAGTAGGGCTTTGGTTGGTTGATCTCAGAGACTTGGGGCTCATAGGAACAGTCATGCTGCTCGAAGTTTGTGGTGCTGTTGTTATTGCAACTGGTTCTGCCTGTTGACTAGTTGACTTGGCTTGAGAATGATCTAGAAGAAACAGAACTGAGAATGATCTAGAAGAAATGGGATTTCAATACCCTGAGCAATAAAAGAAAAGGATGCAAAGATATTTCAATCACCATCTCTAAATAAGGATCCCAAACTTCTCGTAGAACAGGAAGCCACCTGAGATGTCACAGAGAAGGGAGCCACATGGTGGCTGTTCGCAGATGTACTGGATTCATAAGCCAGTTGACCAAAATCTGTTGGTGCTCTCACAGCAACAGGTGAAACTCCAGATGTTGACTTGAACGGAGTAGGGCTTTGGTTCGTTGATCTCAGAGTCTTGGGGCTCTCGGGCACAGTCATAGTGCTGACAGGCTGTTGCTGTGGTATTGTCATGGTAACCAAGTCTGACTGAACTGTTGGTCTGATAACTTGTGAAGATAGCATGCGCTCTAGCAGAAACAGAATATATTAGATGTTTGAGACTCAGACAGAGAGAGAAACCTGATCTTTACTCTTTAAAAAAAACTTACCAGTTCTATAGGAGGAATCTAATATTTTGATTGTGGCGTCGTTAGACAGTTTAACGGAGAAAGGAGGCATATGATGGTCACTTGCAGTAGTCATATCCGACTGTTTCAGAATACTTTTATTGGCTGCTTGCACAACTTTAGGACTTATAGCAGGCACATTTTCCAGACAACTGACCATAGAATTCACTTCATGCGACTCCATATGGGTGTTTTCTGATACAATGTAAAGTCAAAAGCATGAGATATTACTGACGATGAAGAAATCATTGGAGAAAAAGAAGAGTGGAAATGTACCTGTTAAACTTACCATTCATTAAGGAAGGCATTTCTGTAACTGCCTTTGGTGTGACATTCACAGATGTTAACTGATCAATCTGTGTTTGCTGTTGCATCATGTTAGTTGTTGATTTCAGGTTAAACATTCGTGGGCAGTTTGGGTTTATGGGAACAGTCACATCACCAACAGGCGGACTTAGTGTTGCTGTAGCAGAATTTAGCATCTGCTTTCTACTGCTTTCTGAACCTACATCCACCCCCTCTAAGTAGTTCTCTGTAGATTTAAAAGAGAGGAAATAGATAAGATCTACAGTAGCTCCAGACAAAAAGGAAACGCCAATAATGAGTAATAGACCCAAGAGGGTTCACAGTGTGAAAAACTGTGGTTTATGTGGTATACAAAGTCATTTCACTCACTTGTTACAAGATGGGAATCTACGACTGGTCCTGGTGTGGCAGCACCAGCAGTTGACTGGCAAAACTGGACTGGTGGTGCCACAGTCTTGTTGAGAGTAGAGCTCAGGTTGGTTTGTGTCCTCCAAGACCTAGGACTTAATGGACTATCCTTAACACCTCCAGATATTTGGGGCCCTAGCATTGAAAGAGAGTATATAATTTGGCTGCTAATTGGTGACTTAATATCTGAAAATGAACAAAAAACATATAGTTTTAGGGCTTAATAAAATAAAGCAAAGTGGCCTTTATACTGACACGTGAACACACCACAGCACACAGCGTGAACAATGGGAAATTATGTGGGGATGGCATCTTGCTCAACAGTACCCCAGTGGTGCCACTGGCAGTCCTGGGATTCTAACCCACGGCCATCCAGAATGGATGGAACACTTTGGCACAGCTGCTTTTCAGCTATCGGTCCCTAAGCCCAATGTCAAGGGATGGCAATTAGATGCTCCTTGGGGTCGTGTGGTGGAGCAGTGGAACTAGGTTCTACAACATTCAATACCTTTGGAATGGGTGGTGTTTGTGAACCAGATCTAATTATCCATTAGTATCTGTGTATGTGTGCGTGTGTGTGTGTGTATAAGAGTTTGAGAACAAAAACCTACAAATAAAAGTTTGTAATTAATCACTTTATTATTTTTCTGCGTCTATGTCTGCGGGTGGGAGTTGGGGTTGTGGGGCCTGGCTTGTCTTGGACACAGGCAAGGGGGGCTTCAAGGAAAAAAACACTGTTCTAGTTTATTGTGTATTTTTATACTTTATTTAAGTCCGGTCTCATGGGTTTTCTCAGAGTCATCATGATATACAATGTGATCACGCTTTAGGGTTTGTTTTTCGTGCTAGGACAAAGCTTCACTATCCTATGTATTTTAATGTGCACTGTGTCACACCGACAGTATGGTGACTGAGGAACAGTAGGAGAGAAATAATCAAGAAAGTTGATTCCTTATAGTTTTTGTTTGCAAAAGCAGTTGAAATGGCTTGAAATGCTGTGAGACGGGGAAAGTCCCTAACCCTAACCCTAACAGTCACCAGTTAGCGCAGATACTGGCGGCGTTTCGCACTGTGCATTAAAATAATAGAGTAGTGAAGCATTGTCCTGGCAGAAAAAAGGGAAGCCTTGTCCTAGCATGAAAAAAAGCATGACGCAGTATATATTATGATTACATTGTATATTACGAGGATCGGGTTGTTTATTTATATATGTGTATTCAATGTATGTTTTTGTACACTGGACCATGCTATCTTGTCTCACCGTAGACGTGTATATAGTTGAGGTGACATTAAAGTTTACTTTGACACCTTGAATTCTGAAAAACCATTGGATGGAAAAATGTTTGGAACTGAAAGTGACCCATTTGTCGCTCGTGAACACACCAGAGTAAAGAGTATGAACAGTGTGATATTTGTCCTCGGCATTAACTCAAATGAAGTAGTGGGCAGCCAACAATGGCACTGAAGTGTGTGGGAACGATGCTTTGCTCAAAGGTACATCAGTGGTGTCACTGGTAGTTGCGGGATTTAAACCCACAACCTTCCAACCACCAGGCCACCAGCTGCTCAGTGACTGCATGGGCGAAATGTACATCCACAGGTAACTTACCAGTTTTCAGGTCAGAATCCATGACTAGGTAACTGGTAGGTATATCTGAAGCTGCCTGTGCGAGGCTTTGGCTGGAAGTAGAAGTCTGGGCATGGATGTCACCAGTAGTCGCCTGTGATTTGGATCTCTTATGAACAGCTAGATCTCTTGCTCTGCTCATGGCAGTCACAGGCCGCTGTTTACTGGTCATGGCAACAGAAGTCACATGCTGACTGGCTACTGATGACGACACTTCCTGTGACACTGAGGAGTATCCAGAATATTCTTCAGAGGGATAAACAAAATGCAGAAAGGCAAACTTAGTGACAGCCACAAGAGAGCAAGAAATTAAACTGAAAAAGAGAGTTTCACCCACCACTTCCTAAAGGTGATTCAGGTCTAGGCACTGTGTTAAGAGGTAGCTGCAGAGGGGCAGTCATGGTCAGAGACTCTGAAAGCTGACTACTGGCCAGTGTCACCACTTCTTCTGATTCTTGAGAGGAATCTTGTTCAACAAACAAACACATACAGTCATTTACACTGCATACCTTTGATTAGTCAAGCTTAAACTGTGCACTGCTACCTTGCTCATTTTCAGGTTTATTCTCCAGTCCAGCTGAAGTTAAAGGCTCTTCCTCTATTTTCCTTTCCACCGCTTCTGCTTCTTCATCTTCTTCTTCTTCATCCTCCTCTCTGCTTATAAGCTTTTAGAAACACAGAAAGGATGTCATGATATATGTGTATATGTGTGTGTGTTTGTCTGTGTTTGTCTGTGTTAAAAAAATACTAAATCTTTATTGAATGCCGCAGTTTTCTCTCTGTCCTCTAGGGGCACATGTGTGCTATTAAAGGCATCAGTAGATCACACAGCACACAGTACAATCGTGTGTGTGCATGTGTCAATGGCTTTTTGTGTAATCAAATTAAAGAGACCAACTGTTAAAAAAAACCCTTTAAGTGAGACTTTAAACATACTTATGCCTAAGCAGACTTATTTGGCCTATGAACATCGGACCTGTTATTTATCATTCATTAGCTTCAAACATTAGAGATCCATTGGGAAAGCTCAAAAAGTTTTTTTAAATTTATCTATGTGCCTTGAGTAGACTATTTCAGACAATGTTAATTTTAGTAACATTCTCTGAATAGTATTTTGCTGTCAAGTGTAAATATATGTGCATTTCTATTTATATGAATGTCATGTCATTTTATATTTCTAATATTTATAGAAACATTTTTTTCTCTGTGGGATGCTTACTGAAATAACCATGATTGTAAAGTAAACATAGACTGCGCATAAGGTGTGCTTAGTTAGAAGCTATTTTTATTTGCAAATGTTACATATTATACGCAAATATTTGCATTTTTATATGCAAACACTAGATCAATCTGTCTTCACTTTGTGAAAGTGACAGTCTGGTCATACATGAACACACCACAGCACATAGTGTGAACAGCACGAACTACTTCCTTTAACCCATTCACCAAATTAAGTAGGGGGCAGCTACGAACACAGCGCCTGAGGAGAAGTGTGTGGGGACGGTACCTTGCTCAGGGTACCTCAGAGGTGCCTAGCGGTCTTGGGGATCGAACCCAGACTTTCTGGTCGCAGGGCGGATGCCTTAACCACTAGGCCACCCAAC
>JBBPDB010000083.1:7533262-7547592 GCA_037974465.1 Brachypetersius altus
GATCCACAAACCAGATAATCTCGAATCAATGAGCAAAAGCATCTTGACGCTGACGAAAACAGTCTCCTGCGCTGCAGATATGGTGAGAAATTATAGTAAAGATCACTTCCGCAGAAACCGCAGAGACCAGCCCATCTCACCAAGGAGTTTTATGATAGCATGTACTCTTCTAACACATCCCGTAAAGACATACAAAAGCATTGAAATAACACTCAATTTTTTTTCTCTTGTAATCGGTCATCCTCACAGTCGCATTCTATTAGTGTTCCTCGCTGTTCGTGCCAGAGGAGGAAGGATTCTGTTTAGAGTCTCAGTTCTTCTCAGAATTTCTTACTCCAGATTTAGAAAGATTATTCTTACCTCTGTCCCCTCTGACTTACTAAGAATTTACTGCCGTGTGAACACCATCAGAACATAACTGGCTTCTATATTTTCCTCCTTTATCATAATTTATTTACACCACATTAAAATTCATTTTGAAAAAAGAAAAACAATCCTTTTTATCATAGTTTGGTTTTCTTTTACTGTTTATTGGGCATAAGCATGCAGTGCAGAGGATCCCTATTGTTTTTATGCTGATTTGATCCACAGGTACATTCGCATGAATGTGATGTAATTTTCCCTAATGGGCCCAAATTGTTAATGCGGGGTCTGATCTGCACCAACTTTGGTAGAGATGTATAATGTGGTAGCGCAAGGATGTGTGCAAAATTTCATTGACATCGGACAATGGGGGGCGCTACAGTAGAGAATTGCATTTACTGGTATTTTTCTTCCATGCATCTCACTTTTAACTCATGATCCGTTCAAGAAAACTAGTGACACTTGCATAAAATTGTCAGTCTGCTTATTGCACCTTGTGGCTTTTGGTGACATCCCTTCACTCTGATTTATGCATAAACTGGAGTACATTTCAATGATTCAATTTCTGAAATAATGAATCTCTATTGTAGAAAAATATAAGGCTTCCACATTTGTGTCTTTCAACACATTGTAAATTTCGTATCATTTTGTCAAAGAATGGCTAAATGGTAGGCCAAAATGCACTTAACACAGAAAACAGCTGAACGATACTTTCAGGCACATGTGTCTCAAAATGAACATGTTTATATATTGTCATCACTAGAAAAAGCATAAATTTCCTAAGGTTTGGACTTTTTGTTGCCAAAAATAGAGATTTAAAACCATATCTGTGGCTATTGCCTTTAATTAATCACACAAATGACAGTTTTCTTAAAGCTAATAAAATTCTCTAAAAGCTCTTGCGGTAATGAGTTTGTCAGTAAAAGAGTCTTCTAACTCGGCCCCTTTTATAATTGTAAAACTTTCAGATGCTACAAGTTTTGTGGACCCATCACTTTAAATTTTGCGAAAACAAAAACATATGGAATATTACATCTCTGCAGCAGTAACTCAAGTGTTGCACCATTGTTTTTAAATGTAATTTGGAGAAAAAGCTAAATATTAAAGACATTATTCTGATGCTACAAGAATATGTGCCAGGTTTTGTCAACGTCGGCCACTGGGAGGTAGAACAACAGGATGTTTGTTTATCTTCTATGTACAGCTCAAAGCGATCTAACCGGTCAGCATTGCTGTTTGGAGGACTGGATGCAAACAGCTTGGACACCACTCATTCATGTTTGCAGCTATATTTAATTTTTTTACTTCCTACTATTTTCATAATTTTTATTCTATTCCCGTTAAGCACAACGAACGACCCTTGTGTCAATTAAATGAGCTTAAATGCAGAAGACAAAATATAAAGAGAAGAAAAATCTCTCTGAACTTGCACATACATGCAACACTGAAAAGGGGTTACTTGACTGTAGATTTTCAAAACAGACTAAAAAACTTCTGCCAAATGAATTAAGCCCATCTTTAAGATTAATGCAGCAGCATTAATGACAATACATATGTTTTCCTATCATGAGAGAAGAGCTTGGTATAATAAGTTATGAACTGGAGGTTTTCTGCCATCTGCTGAAATGCATTAATATCCCGAGTTTCTCAAAAGACCACTGAGACTAAATGGGTCTCAGTTGGGAAACAGGCCCTTTTTGTTTCAGAAGGATTGTACAAGAACGGGGCCGAAGCCTAAAATACATGCAAAAAAAGAGAAGGGAGAAAGGACGGTAACTTTCAGAAAGGTGGAGCGCTAATCCACTTTATTGATTGGTCTGAACCTTTTTTTTTGTAATTGGCTACTTAAGAGACATTGTGCGATACAAACATTGCGTTTCAACATAATGGGATACACGGGTTATTTCAAGTCTTGATTCTGAACGGACAAAAGAAAAAAAAAAGTTACCACTGCAAGGTGTTGGACTGAAGAAAAAAAAAACCCTAAATAATGCAATGATCGACTTTCATTTTCTTAAGATTCAAGTTTCACCGACTTTTTTTTTTTGTCAACGCCATTGTAAACACTTGGCATCCCATTAAAACAGGATGAATAACATCAATGTTGAAAATGATTTTTTTTTTTTTAAATCTCAACATGAGCTTTTTTTTTTCCATTTCAGAAAGTGAAATTAATTAAATATATCAAAACAAAAAACGACAGGTTGTGTTACTGGAGCGAAGCGAAAGCAAAGAAAACCAAAACACGACAGGCTTTGCTCTGAAACCTATTCTTAGGGTCTCGCCGTGGTACATACTACAGCCGTCAATAATGTCGGATAGACCGGTGTTTGTGCAGATAACTGAAAGTGATTGTATTTTGTTAGACGTCAAGAAATGCAAGATGTACAAGTGAACGCCACCACTACAAAGCAGCAACTTCAATAGCCATACAGTACCATAGAATAAAGAGCTAAAGTGATGTGTCCAGCCTGAAAACAGTGGCAAGATCTTTAAAAACAAAAACAGGAAGGAGAAGAAGAAAAAAAAACGTATAGCGTCCAAGATTTCCAGATGGCGGAAGAGTTATTGCAAACCATGAATGAAACTGAACATTCCTCTGCACAGACCTCTGCACAAGCTTGATAACTTAGATTACAGGTAGTATGCTTTAATTCATTGTCAGAAGTTACTAAGCCAAAAAAATAAAAAACCCAACAAAAAAAAGTGCAACAATGGTGCAGAGGTGCATAAAACAGAAGTTTGTTTTTGTCTTTCTTTTGGGTGTGAGGGGTGTTGTCAGCATGTTCTGCAGCAAGGAATAAAAAAATTAATAGAATGAATAAAATAAGGAAGGAGGTCACAGTTAGATTTCTCCCCAGGATAAGGGGAACACCAAGACCCTCTCCGAAACAACACCTACGAAGAAGGAAATTGGGGGGGTGGGGGTGGGGGACAGCAGAATATTTAGCACTTGTTAGCAACCACACAGAGCAACACACTGAAGCGGTTCAGGATGTTACACATGGCTTGTTCTGCCCCAGACCACTGCTTAGCACAGGAGAGGAAAAAAAAACAAAACCTAAAATAAAAATAATACATTTAACTTTAAAGCAAAAAAAAAAAAAAAAAAAAAGACATTCGGCATTCAGCTTATATTTCCTCTTTCACCAAAAAAAAAAAAAAAACCCATACGGCTCCAACACCAGTGTTCTCTACTTGTTCACATGAACCAAAAAGGAGATGGTGTCTTTTCTTTCGTAAACGTAGCTTTTTCCCGCAGGCCTGACAAACGATCCTTAACAAAACCTCGGCCACATAAAAGCAGAATCTGTTTCTATAGTTGCGTATCCACGGTGCTATGAAGGCAGGGTCTGCGTATGTGATTGAAATGCTCTCTTTCCTGACTTGCTGAAGGTTGCTGCAGCGCGCTCCGTCAGAGCGCAAATCGGCTTGATCAGGTCGCTTCGTCCTGCTCCTGCACCTGGAGAGGAATATCTGCACTTTTCACATTGAGAGCAAGAACGTCCATGTAATCTCAAACCAGCAGGGTCTGATTTAAAAAAGCAACATTAAAACACAGAAAAAGATTTGAAGAAGAAGAAGAAGAAAGAAAAAAAAACACTGCAAAAGGTTACTCTATTTACATACATTGGTTTTTTCTTCTTTAAAGACAAAAAAAAAAGTATTTCTTTACAGAAATTGAACAAAATTAAGCAAATAAGTCTTTAAAGTTTTCTTTACATTGCAAGTTCTTCATCCTTTTTCGCTTCTCAGCGGTTTCTTATCCACAAACAGGTGCCATAACGCTTCGGGATTCGGTTACAAAGTTTATCCTGAAGACTCGGCCCATTAATGGCCCCCACCACAATGCTCTCTCTGACCACCAGAGAGCGATAAAGCACCAGATGAGAGTCCTCCTCCCCAGCTGATCCCCACACACACACACAAAATTGGCAGTGACGGGGACCTGCAGAAGCTGGGAAGGTGGGGCGCTGGTGGGAGGGACACTTCATTGTGGTGACCCTCAGGACTGTGGGAGGGGTGGGGTGGGGGCTTTGGAGAGAGATCAGAGTTTGTCGCTAGGCTCAGTCGTCGCTGTCCGACAGGGTTTCGTACTGTTCGGAGAGTAGCGGCTGTTCCCACGCCCGGGCCGGACCGACGGGAGCGGCACCACCTGCAGGTTGCTGCTGCTGGGACTGCATGGAGGGAGACGGACAGGCCATTGAGGTGGGAGGGGTGCTACTCAACATCCGCATAGTCAGTGGGTTATAGGGGAACTGCATGGAACCTGAGGTGGAGATGATTAAAAGAACAGAAAACCCAATGTCAGCGCACTCAGACTAAAGCAATTAAAAGTACTATGATCAACAAAAAGCCTCAATACTGCTCAGATAAACCTGGACACCTCACCTGTGGATGAAGGCCTGTCCTCCCAGGCCCAGCTAGGGGCCTGTCTGTGGTACTCTCCCTCAGAATGAACAGAAGAGACAGAGGAGGGCCGCTCCCCACCCGAGTACACCTGCCCCGGGTTGGGCGACTTGGACTTTCTGCTGCTGGCTTTGCTCTGGAGCTTCTGCTTTCCTGCTGTTGGTATTAGAGACAAACTAATTACAACAGCAGTCACATGACCTCTATACCATTGTAGATGTTTACGTGTAACTAAAACGAAGGAAATCATGACCGTAGATCTAATTCTATCCGTTATTTTTTATAATAAAAACATTGAAGAAAGCAGAAAAGAACGAACACATCATAATTACTTTGTTTACATTTATTTTTAATATGCAAGTGAAAACAAATACACTCCTAGCATCCTATTCTAGTTAAGCCGTCAAGCATGCAGATCTTTTATTGGGGTGGTTTGTGGGGACACTATAAGAAGTAAGTATAAGAAGTGATGAGGCTGGCAAATGAGCTGTCCTTACAATATCTACCTGTGTTGGGGGAAGGACTGGCCTCCTGCCTCCCCTCTGGTACACCTCCAACGCTGGCTGTGTTGTTGCCCGCTGGGGCTCCAGACTGTGCTTGTTGTGTCTGTTCCTCTGGCCTATCCTCCATGTTGCCCATCAGAGCCTTACGGATGATGTCTTCCAGACCAAGGTTACTGGCCGGGTCACTGAAAGAGTGGTTCCTGGGGTTCACGTTACCTGTAGAGGGAGACACATAGGTATTAAAAAACACAAAAAATACTACTAATAATAATATTTAGTAGTAATTATTACTACTACTAAGATTTTTAATAACTGGTAGCCTAGTGGTTAGGGAATTCGTCCAGCAATAAGGAAGTCCTCTGAGCACCTAAGCACCTCTGAGACACCACAATATACAATTTATCCAGCAAGAGTTCAGGAGCCGTGTTCAATATTCTCCTTTTTTAAAGATAACTTTGAGCCAAATTTATGCAGGAATTCTTTTCCAGACAGCATGTCTCCAGGGGAATATATGCCATGCAGCCTCACTGGATCTGATTACTGCAGGCAGATTTGCTGAACAAATTTATAGAGTAGAGTTCAAGAACAGCACTGGTGTTTCTCCTTTTGAGCTATAAAACATGACTCAGAATGGCTTCACATAGAACATTAACGGATTTTGTGACAAAGCATTTTTAGAGTTCAGAATGTGCCGCGTGGAAAAAATAACTCATGACAGCCTGTCTGTTTTTTTTTTTGTTTTTAAAGAATGGTTTATCTGACATGGGAAAAAAAACACTTCCTTACTCTTGTCTTAACTCCGGACTTTTCTATGACTTGTGTTGTTCAGGTATTGTTTGGCAGGTGTTGTTAAGGTGCACCGAATGTGCAGTGTCTTAGTTGAATAGTGGATGTAGATTTAAGTTGCTTTATAGGTTTAAGAAACAGTTGTAGACTACTTGAGCACTCATGTATGTCGCTCTGGATATGAGCGTCAGCTAAATGCCATAAATGTAAATGAACTGATGGGAAAGTTGAACAGCTGGCTGTTGCCTTAAAGCGCTCTTTAACAAAATATATAAATATACAGAATATTTGGACAGAACGCACTGAAAGATGTTTTAACATACTGCTGCTGTTCAATTATAATTTTACACACACTGCAAGTAGCACTGTTGTCATCTTTCTTCATTAAATGAAGCTATGCATTAAGCTGCTCCTCTGCTTACTGAATGTTTGTGGCAGCGCAAACACACAGTTTGATGCGTAAGGTTTTATCAGAAAAACACGTCAGCATTGATAAAAGGAATCAATAACCTTAGAGATATACAATTCCAACGGATCGAACATTTAGATCTCAGAGTCTATTTCTACAGATTCTCATCTGGAACTGTTTACTGAGTCCTTTCCTCATGTGGAGGAAAATGATCTTACAGCCTTTTATGATCTTCGTTATACAAGTAGGTCAGTAGCTTAGAGTTACAGGACAGTAACCAGAAATCTACTAGCTCAAAGCAGAGCATCAGTGAGCTACTGGTATCCTTGGCTTCTCTGGAGGTACTGCAATTTTGATAAGGGATGTAAACCCACTGCTGGCAGGGCTAAAAGGACATAAGCATATGCTACATCATCTAAATTTACCAAGGTAAGGCTGCAAACAAGGGTCAAATTCAGGCAACATGTACTCACTTGAGCTTGTTACTGCTGGTAAATTGAAGATCTCTGTGCCTGGCTGTGCATTGCCTGAAAGCCAAAAACAGACAAATATCAAACAAAAAAAAATCTCAGGCACTGATTTATATAACAGTATTCATATTATTATTGGTGTTTTAAATGGACACAACTGTGGAGTGCAAACAGTGTCTGAGAGTCAGATAGTGACTACGGTTTTAAGATAAATACAGCTCCTCACCAACTTCAGACTTGCGGAAGATCTCCTGCTTCTTGGACATCACCATGGGGGAGGTGCTCTCAAGCTTAGTGAAGAAAGAGGGTAGGTAGCTGCCACTGCCCGGGGAGCGTGAATCCGTCCTGACACCACAGAAATGGAGCAATGGTTGGGGTTTAAGGCCAAAAGGTCAGGAAGTTGATCAACAGCATAAGGAATTTGTGTGTGTAGCCAAGTTTCCACTAGAAGGGGAGATGCCAACAGTGGCTGCTGGGGTTGGGATTACACTGCTGTCAAGCAAAATAATGTCCTACTGATCTTATGCCAGGGTGAGGCTATCCAGAAGCAGCTGCTATAAAGTCAGCACACCCTCTCAATTACTCGCTAAGCACACATACACACATCAAGTCCAGCTTTCTACGCTTTACACTATCTTCCTGGTAGGGTCATCAATAACCTGCTTTTTTTTCTTGACCAACACCATAGTGCTCACACTATATACATTATAGCAATTTACACTGCCCATCCAAAAATATCTGCTCAATTTTTAGATTAAGCAGATATTTTTAACAGTGAAAATCAAAAAAAGGATGGTGTCCCCATGTATGACAGGCAATGTACATGTTTAAACAAGCTCATTTGAAAGCGTACCTCTGCTCAGAGAGGTCCTGTTCACGTCTTTGGCCCTGAAGCAGGTTGCTCTCTTGTTTGTCCAGGCCTGAATAGCTTTGAGGGGGGGAGATGGGTTCATAACTGTCTACGCCCCGACCTCCTACTCCACCAGCGCGATCGGGAGATTTACCCGGCCTGACACACACACACAAAAAGACTTTTACCAGACATCATGACTTAAGGCATCTGAGCTTTGAGCTCATATGACATAAAATCCAATCGATCAGTCACATTTGTGTCTTGTCAGTGCCTTTTTACAACTGTCCCAGGACACTGTATCATTTATATTCAAATATGATGCTACATTTTAGGAATTTGGCCATACTGTGGACAGCTTCCTTTGAGTTGTTAAACATGTATGCATTTTACCACTGCATTTAACACCAGTCACTACTAAATAACAATGTTGATATCACAAAATTATCAAAATGCTCAAGCAAACTCTATAACCATACTGGCTGTGTCTAACGAGAGCTGGTGGGTAGAGAAACGCATGAGTGTGTGCACACCTGGACCTCGGCTTGTCTGGGGCATTCTCAGGAGACACTCTGCTGGAAGGTTTCTGATGGTGGGCAGGAGGGACGTGGTTCTCAGGGCTGTAACGGTTCAGTCCTTTGGACCGACCCACAGTGCCTCCTGCACCAGAGCTTTGGAATGTAGAGGACATGGAGGAGGAGGAGGAGGAGGAGGAAGGCAGTGAACTGGATGCAGGAGGGATCTCCTGATTCCTGGCAAAGTCCTGTGTTATGATATGCTGTGGGGGGGAACAGAGGCAGATGTTAGTATCAATGGTAGAATGTGAAAACGCAGGTGTTAAAAGGACATCTGAATTATGTGAGTACAAGCAGTGGTCTAGAAGGATGTGCAAGTACACTAAAGACATTCATCTCATGCCTGTGGAAAGTGATGGTATACATATGTCTTGTCACACACAAGCATGGCAATACAAACTCATAAATTACAGCTTACTAAAGCCTATACAGTCAAGGATTTAACATTAGGAGATGTTTAATGTTAGCAGAACCCCTGCTATAAGTAAGGGTAGGATGCTGCGGTTTGTTTCCAGCTGGAGAAACTAATTGCGTATAAAGTCAGAAAGTCTGTTGTATTACCGAGATGTGGTCAGCCAGGGTCATGACACGGTGAGTTTGAGTAGGGGGTGGTGGCTGGGGTGCGGAAGGTCCTGATTCCATCTGTTGTCTGTACCGACTCATATCAAACGCTCTGACAGGACCTGAGAGAAAGGCAAAGAGGCAGGGTCAGGTATACACACAAAATGCAAAAAGGTTTTTTTTGGAGCATTTTCCCCATTTCTCTGCTTGAGAGAACAACAGAAGTAGCATGAATCAATCTAAAGTCTAAATCTCAATGTCTAGAACAGTTTGGGTTTTTTTCGGATCAAATATATCTACTTAGCCAAGTAATTTTACTCACCTGTGGCTGACTGAGAGCTCTTGTCTTGAGGAAACGGCCCGTCACTCTTTTCCTCTCTCTGTGCTGGGGAGCTAGCTGGGCTAATCACCTCGATAGTGCCGCCACTTTGTGCCTCGTAACGGCTAGATGGTACTGGAGGACAATGAGAAAATACACTAAAACTTTGTACCCAATAACAAAGAAAATTAAATCAGAAACAACATACACTAATCAGCAGTCATTTCAACAAGGCACAAAAGACTGCTTTGCATAGAGGAAGCTTTGTAGAATTCACACATTTCTCATCCTCAAACATATAAAATCCAGTTTTTTTATTTCAATCATATAAATGGGCTAATTCTAAAATTATCCACGGATTATATTCTGAATGTGACTAAATAAGGGGAAAAATTAAGTAAAGTGCAGGTAAGACAGGATTCTAGATGGTTCAGTAATACAGTAATGTAACATTACTCACAGCTGCCAGAGGAGTCTGAGCTCTGTGAGCCCCTTGCCCGGGAATCTTTGTCTGAGGCAATCTGGCGCGTGATGATGACGTCGATGAAGTTGGCAGCGGTGATGGTGGTCTTGCCATGTGCGCGGAGTTCTTCCTCTATGCGGGACTTTGTTTGTGGGGGTTTCTCTTTGTCACCTCCACCTCCACCATCTGCGTATACAGGGAGTGACTGTTTCCCGCTCTGATGTGGCATGGCTCCAAATGGAGACTGCATAGAGCGACGCTCAGCCTCCTGCTGCTCGACTGCAGCCCGCCGTGCGGCATTCACATCGTTGTCTCGGGGACTGGGGCCGTCATGCTTGCCTTCCTTGGCCTTGGCCACATCCATCTGAGGTGCAGAGGCAGCGGCATCCACCAGGGCAGCCAGTGCGTCTGCGGCAGTGTTGTAGCGTGAGTTGACCTGGGCTGTGGGCACTGATGAGGGCATCTGCCTACTCAGAGGTCAAAGAGCAAAAGCAGGATTCAGTTTGCCTTTTGCAATAAACAATATATATATATATTATACGGATATAATTTAATGTGTTTACAAGTACATTTTGTGAATACTGACAATGCATTCAGCTTTATGTCGTCTAATAAAGCTATAACAAAACCTAATTAAATGTAGACATCTTCTTAAGGGTCAAAATTTAGCAAATGTCAATGTGAATAATTGTGATTGACTACACAAAATGATCACATAATTACCAAGAATTATTTGATTGCCATTTAAATTTACAAAAATGAAAAGTTCTTACATCAAGGCCAAACATACAGAAGGTCAAATATTAATGTCAAACATTCCATAAGAGGATTAATCAGTGTTAAATTGCCACAGATCTTTCTGCACTACATTGAAAGCTGGGGTAATATATGTGTACTGCTGAGCCTACATCAAAGGGGTGATCACGCTCTTAGTGCCCTGGAAGATGCTGGGCCTCTGCTGGACCACACCCTCCTGTGACCTCATCGAAGGGGAGGGGGAACGCAGGAAACCACGGCTACCGGGCCGGCCAGGTTGCTCTGCAGCTAAATCATCACACACGCACACGCACAAATATATAAAACTTAATACAACATAATTTATAATAAAGCCAATAAGCAACAAACCTGTGACTCTGACATTACAATGAAGCAGATGAGAGAATGTCTGAAATGTGTGGTGTTATTTAATGTTCTCACCTCCACGCATGTATTCGTTGCGCTCTCTCTCACGCTCCCTCTCTCGTTCTCGCTCCCTCTCCCTTTGCTCCCTCTCTCGCTCCTTTTCTCTCTCTTTCTCTCGCTCTCTATGCTCACGATCCCTCTCCCTCTCGCGCTCCCTCTCCCTCTCGACACTGGCTACCAGGTGGGCAGGGTGTCCTGTGAAAAAGGAACGCATGCACACACGGACACACAAACAAACACAAACATAGGATTGAGGTCATAAACTCATGTCCTAAAAAACTTAAATTAGGAAAAAGGATCAAATTATTCCTTGCTGTAAAGTCAAGCTGGATTTTTTTTTTTTGAAAAAGTAGCTCATGAGCACCGTTTAAAACCCACTAGCACAACAAGGGCCGCTGTGGAAGAGATGTTGCTGAAAGAGGCAGAAGACAAACTTCAAATCATATAAGGTGAAGGTGATATTGGATCACACTGTTATTCTGTTTACTAATGCTAACTATTATTTCTTTTTATAACAGCCATCTAGTCACAGTGCTGCAATGATGTCTGGTCCACTGGACAAACTGCTTATAAACTAAGACTTTCCACCACAGATACTATGGCCGCCGATGTCTGATATGGCACAAAGTGTGACCTCTCCTGAAAAATAAAGGCTTAAAAATCCTGTTACCTGTGCCATGTCCCTAGGCCACACAGTCCTATTCTAGAGTTTTTTATCTGCTTGAAAAATGGATTAAATGTGAATGAAATGACTGTTGGAGAGCTTAAACAAACATGCTAACAAACTTAACAATTAATGGCTGCTAGAAGGATGTCATTAATGGAACACAAACGTATTTCTTTTTGGTTTCATCCACTGCTAGCTGCATTTGAATTTTTTGACTGAACAGTTCGTGAACAGTTTAATGGGATAAACATTTCTGGAGGCCCTTAAGACAAACACTAAGACTGGGCTGAAATTTTCTTTAAAAATATTAGAAATATTAGAATATTAGAAAATAAAAAATATGACTAGGTTCATGCTGCGCTTTGAAGTGTACAATTAAAATATAAAACTAAATCATTCCATTTGAGTTCAAATAAAATACCTTTGATTTCAGAATTCCAAGATTAAAATAAGCACTTGGCATCAAGTCTTTAAACGAGCTACAAGTGTGAAACACAGTGAAAA
This sequence comes from Brachypetersius altus, assembly GCA_037974465.1. Classification (NCBI taxonomy): domain Eukaryota; kingdom Metazoa; phylum Chordata; class Actinopteri; order Characiformes; family Alestidae; genus Brachypetersius; species Brachypetersius altus. Next base: position 7,545,325 of record JBBPDB010000083.1, read on the forward strand.
TGATAAACCCATTTAAACCCAATAATAAAAGAGGTGAAGCCATGGTAAGTAAAGCAAATGTCAGTCATCAGAAACCAGACCAGACCCTTACAATCCCAACACCATGATTGAGATCTCAGAGACAGAGTGGCAGTGATTCATAAATACAGATCTAGGAGCAGCTTTATATAGCCTTGCTCCAGCCTCAATCATCAGGAGGCGACCAATTGAGCTGATTCTAGACCGGTATCGCAGGGCTGTTATTCACCACAGCATCTGGATTCGAAGGAAGCAGCGAGGTTGGCTTCAGGAGCAGGTAGAGGGGGCAGGAGCAGTCAGGAGGCAAAGCAGAAACAGCATGTGGAGATGACCTAGGTCAGGTGGTACATACACAGCAGGGGCATTCAGGAAGGGTCAGGTTTGGGAGTGTAGACGGGGGGGTGGGGTCCTCACCTGGAGATATGGAGGCTGGGTTGAAAACCCTAGGAGGGAAAGGGGGCTGAGGTCCGGGGATGTACGGGATGCGGTCCAGGGTAGGGGAACCTGTCCCCCCAGGCTGAGGCAACAGGATGGTGGGAGGCATCTGGGCTAGATCAATTATACCTTTTACAGACAGAAGCAAAGGGCCAGAGGGTGAGCAATCACAACCAGGATCATCTAGATTAACTTCCACTAAAGAGCCAACACCCTCGACTGAGCTTCTCAAATCTTATAATAACAAAGCAGCCGTCTGGACTAGAATCAGGCTTTCAAATTTGGAGAAGAATGATTTGTAGATCCTAACACAAATTGATGTTTTCTGTTACAGAAATCAGTTAGGGCTGAAAGCTGATCAAAAGTAGTATAAATGCTGCAAGTGTCACATAATTAATAATAACACAAAATTGTTATTAGTTAGTTATTGTCTGGGGTTACATATGGTGCAGTGTGGAATAGTGGTTCAGGCATCAATCAAATCCATGCTTGAATAACTGCACCCATACTTTTGGTCATTTTTAATTATCAATACAAAACATTGCATATTATAGACCAGCAAAAAATCATTCATTTATTCTAACATTTAATACACCATGAATTAGTATTAAACAAAATCATACAGAAATAGGATGCTAAATAAAATAAATGTCAGTTTTTCATGATACTGCAGCTGATATAAGTAACAGCCTCAGCCCTAGACGCCGATATGATTCCAATTTGAAAGGACTGATTTTTTTTTTTTGTCCTTAGGGTCATTTGCTTCTGATCGTCTGGAAAAGGTTACCACTAGTTCACACGAGCACAAGGTCTACAAACTACACCCATTCCTTTCTGAGCACAGAGCCCGCTCACCTCTGGCTCCTGGAGGGTACGGGAGGGCAAGCTGCTGTTCCCGTGGTGACAGCCCTCTGGCAACATCGGGCCTGGGGATGACCTGCATCTGCTGAGAGGTGATGTAGTCATTCAGGATGGTCTGCCGTGTGTTCTCCATGGTGTACAGCTGGTAGGTGTTGGGGTAACCGGTCGGGGACGGCTGACGCTGGAACATGTACGCTGCTGTAGGAGGAAAGCATGAGGGGTTAATTGATACAAGGCATGTGCTGATGTCAAAATACGTACATCTTTTAATTTAATTTACAGCAATAAAAAAAACTGTGGAGTTTTAAGTGTCTGAGTGCAACTCGGAAGGTTGCGGGACAAAAATATCAGGAAATAACTCCTGATCTACTCGGGCTAAAAATTCAAATGAGAGCTTGTTGGAAAGGTCTCCTAAAGATCAATCATACTGTGGAGGCTGAAGTGTCCGAGTGCTTGCACCACAAAGATCGGGGGCTCAACCCTGGTGTGGAATTTGAAAAAAAGTGCTTCCAGGACGGCTACAGTCTGCTCCGAGTCCCCTTATGTGAAAACATCCAGGAAAAATATATTTATTGTGACAAAAAAGCAAAAAAAGGCAGAGGATATTTGCAGTTTACGCATTATTTTGGGGATTTCCGCATACCATTAACAGTTCGGTTCTCAGAAAAAATCTGAACCAGGGGGCAGTAGTTGATACAGGGCCGTAGAGAAGTGTGTGGGGACAGTTCTTTGCTCAAGGGTACCTCAGTGGTTCCACAACCTTCCGATCACAGGGACAACTTCCTAAACACCAGGCCATAGACTGCCCCCAAAAACAACTCCTTACAGCAAGGTCTTGAATCAGTGCCTTTTTGACTCAGTCAGCACGCCACATTTGACCCCTTTTTTTTTTTTATTTATTAAATTTTATACATACATATACATATATATACATATACATATATATACATACAT
>JBBPDB010000083.1:7547692-7583411 GCA_037974465.1 Brachypetersius altus
GCAGTGATGGCTTCTCCAGAGAATACATTCTATGGGGTTAAGGGAGGGAGGGAGGGAGGGAGGGAGGGACGGATAGAGAGAGAGAGAGAGAGAGATGGCGAGAGAGAAAGAGAATATTGAAAGATTAGAAACTGTCAAGAGAAAAAGGAAGGTTCTGTATTGTTTTGTTCCATCAGTGTTCTTATAAAAAACGTGTTGACTGCAATACATTCCAGGACTGTACTGCCTACTTAGACTGGTACTAAAATCATTTATAATGCATGTCCACTTGTAATGCTGTGAACCTACATAAGATGAACACAATGTTTCTAATTAGCCGACTCTCCACTATTAAAAAGCACCTTTAAACTCAATGCAAAATAAAAAAATTCTGTTTTACAAAGGACAAAGTGGACTAAGATTTCAATGCTGAACACAATAATAATTGACTGATGGCATTATTATTCAGATGTACCACACTATCATTTAACAGTAACACTTTTATCTGTTAGCTAGGTAATGATCCTCCAGGCTGCATCTGCTGTCCAGCATGGCCATTTTTGATCCTACAAGGACCATCCTGTTCTCTCACCTCAGTCTGTCCGGCTCAGCTTCCCCGTCCTCGTCCGCGCTGCAAGTGGCGCTTGAATCGTTGTCTGAGTGTGACTGATCTCCCTGCTTATCACCTTTCTCCCTGGGTTCTGGCTCTGTCTTCACCTGCACCTCTCCTCTGTCCCCAGCCATCGCAGCCACTGTGGCCATTTCCACATCCTGAGGCTCGCTCTTAGGATGCACCTGTCCCTCAAAGACTGGCCGTGCCCGCTCATCCATGGCTGTGCTGTCACTCAGCATTCCACCTTCCGGGCTCTTCTCCAGCTTGACCTGAAGCTCACCGTAGGGGGGCTCCTGAGCTTGACCAGCAACTTTGTGGGCTGCAGGTTCCTGTTCTGAAGTGCCCTCTCCTGGGCCAGAGTGCGGAATTGGCTCAGTGGACTTGGAAGAGTCAGCCTGAGAGGGAGACGGGGCACTCTCTGTGTCCGAGCTGTTGTCTGCACCTGGTTTGAGAAACAGATAATCAGATCTTCATGGCAACTGACTTAAGATACTTAAATATATTCAGTACTATTTGGACGAAATTAATTTTATATTGAAATGTTATCTAAACTCTGAGTGTAGTCCTAATCAAATAACTATTTAACCCAACACTAAAAAAACAACACATTGATAAATACTGTGTGTATAAAATCTAACAATATATAAATATAAATAAACAGGACCGGTTAAACACAACAGCAATAAAAACAAGACTTTATTTTCCAACCTCTTCTTATATTAAACAGTGTAAACAAATTTCTCTTTCTGTTATATAAAAAAAGAACTCTGTACAATTGAAATACAACAAAAAACAATTACTGGAGAAGCCAGCATTTGCTCAATTAGCCCACTTCCTCTTCGGGTCGAACATGTGACTGTGTAGACACAAAAGCTGCCGCACTCTAAAGCCTGTCTGCTTTCAGGCACCACAACTGAAATATGACATTGACATGTGTGAGGCTCGCACGCAAGGTGGCTAACCCCCAAACTGAGTCAAGGTTCAAGTCATCACAGTGAACACACAGACACACATACACACAGAAGCATATGGCCACCATCCTAACCGCAGGTTGCAGGAGTCGTCTCTGCGAACAGCAGGACCCCCACCCAACACACTAGACTTCATGCACTTCCTTCCTCCTGTTTCTTAAACGCCACCCTTTCCACTGTCTCTCTCTTTCTAACTCTCCCCAAAAGCCTCCTGATTTACTCTGGATCTTGCGGGTATGACTGAGCTGCCTGCTTCTCCTTCATCTGCCCTCTTCTGTTCTGTCTCAGTCACTCTTTCTCAGGAAGCAGCAGGGTAATCTGGAAGATCTATGGCTAACCTGCTTTACTTCAGAGGCGGCAGATCGGGAAGGAGCACACAGAGCGACTGACACGGAAAGAAATAAATTAAGGTAGAAAAGAGGGAGGAACAAGGATATAAAAACAAAAAAAAAGAAGATTTGTAAAAGCCTCAAGCTTATTCCTTTTTCCATATATGCCTCTTCTGCTTAGAGACCCATTTGAATAGTCAAAAGGCAAGCCTTTCCCCACTCCTGCTTACATCAGAGCACGCCACAGCAGGGCCAGCGTGCGTGCGCGCGAGAGAGAGAGAGAGAGAGAGAGAGAGAAAGAGAAAGAGAGAGGGAGAGAGAGAAAGAGAAAGAGAGAGGGAGAGAGAGAGAAAAAGAGGCGTGACAGAAGAGCAGTGTGGAGAGATGTGTAGCAGTGTGAAAAAGAGGTACAGAGTAGAGAGGGATGAAAGGAGGACATCATACCGGATCAAACAAGCAGTGGTGGCACACGGCGTTCCTTACAGCACACTTTCTTGAGTCTTCAAAGCCAAGGAACGCTTATATAAGAGTGAGCCTGGCACTCAGAATTAGTCCAGATCCTTTTTCTCTTTCCCTCCCTCATGCTCTCCCTACTGCCCTCCTCATTTGATCCTCTCTCGCTCTCACTAGAAGTATAGACAGTAGCAGTAGTGGCTGTGACCTCGCTAGCTGAGCGCTTCAGACTGGGGTTTCGCTGTCAGCTCTAATCAAATATTCTGCCATGAAGCAGGTCAGCACTGCAGTTAAAACATACTCACGCACTCAAAATCTCCATCAGAGACTCTTTAAGCCTCTACGATGGACTCCTCTGCCTCAGAGTAAGAAATACAGGGTGGTGGAAATCGAAATTCTTTTAAAGGCAAATGTTTCGGTGGCCAAAGTAGAAAGCCATTTTGAACATACAGATAATGTTACGAGGTTATTAAAGTCCTAATTTATTAAAATTTTGCAAATGTGAGTATTTAGCATTTGTGAAATGCTAAATGGCTATCCAGTGAAACAAGATCTGACAATCTGAACAGAAGTATCAACACATCTCATTGGAGCAGTTTAAGAACTGTTTGGCAGAAGAGGTGTTATATTATAACGCTTATATGACTCATCTTCAAAACAAATGTTACATTTTTTAAGAGCAAAGGGGGAAAAGTGTAAGGTTTTCCTTGTTTTTTGTACAGTTTGGTTGGGACACCAGTGCACGCTATAGATTTGCCCACAGGGAGAGGCATCGCATTCACAGACAAACGCAATAGTAATTATCACATGATGCAAACATATAATGAAGCCACACAGCCTCTACTAAATAAGCATTTTAGCTGCATTATTTTCCACCACAAAAAACGACCCTGCATCGAGAGACGCCATGGCTTCGGCAGACTTGCCACGCTGCTTTGATATGCAGCTGTACACTGTTTATAAAGTGATGTCACCAAGGAAAATCTTTGAACAAAAAACTGTGCAGCAACTAGTCAGTTATGCAAAACAAAGTCTTCACATCACTGCCAAGGAAGTAGTTGGCTGGCACAGGAACAGCTGTGCAGTTTTTTGCATAAACATCTAAATAGAACGGCTATGGGGGTTACCTTAACTGTGATCTCATCACAGCGTTGGAAGGAAAAAAATTATAAAAAAAATATCTTACCAGCATTAAACACAATGATGGATCTAATATGTGTTTGGCAGCTAGTAGCACGATAAGTTTAAGAGACAGAGGGGAAAAAAGGATTCTAATATCAGTAATTCCTAGATGATGTCCAACAGTAGATCCAGCAGACACCAAAAAAAGCGTGATCCTTGAACTACTTCAAGTACGGAAAGATACAGGTTTTGGAATGGCTTTCATGGTCCTCTGACATTTTGAAAAGTTGTGGGTAGATTTTAAACAGCCTGGGCATGTGTGACTATATGAAGATGGGGGTTCCCCATTTAGAAGAGAAGGCATGTCTGCTGGCAACAGGAGAGGGTATTACTAAGTACTACCTGAAGGGTGTCTTCATTTAACGACAGAAATTCAATATTAGTCAACAAACACGTTTTGCAAAAATGTTACATTTAAGCTCGTTCCACAGAAAGGTGTATTTCTGTGCTCACCTTCGCTGTCGTCTGGGTTCTCGTCATCGTCGTCAGCTGAAGCTGTGGCCACGCTGTCACTCTGTGATGCATCTCGTTCACGCAACCGTCTGGTCACCTACAAACATGGATTAGACCTTGTGTTACCTTTCTACCTTTATAAACAAGAACGACTGAGTACAATTTTGGAAGCTAATAGTAATTCAGTGAAGATCAGTCCATAAGTAAGTCAAGTTTTGATCTGAGGCTAGATCAGATCTTTCAGATAATACTGCTAAGGGCTCCTAAAGGGCTTGGTGGTTACCTGTTTGTGTTGCTGCAACAGGTTATCCAGGTTGTGGCGTCGCTTGTAGTTGAAGTAGAAGTTCTTGCACTGAGCCTCACTCTTGGTGCCTACCATCTTAGCAATGGCTGGCCAGTTTCGCCCATGTTCCACCAGCCCTGCAGAGCAACAGAGAGGAGGTGGTGAGGTGTGATGCCAAAAAGTGGAGTGTGTTTAAATGTAGCATTTAAGTATCCTTGCTTCTTCTTTAGGAAGGGTGAATATGAGGTCAGAATATCTTTATTTAAATAAGCACTTCAAGTGAACTAGTTGGCACCCTTGTTCTACTTGAGATTTATAAGATGAGGTACACTGTATTTGATTTCCATAATCCTAAGTAAAACTGGACCAATCAGCCAGTACGAAACCCAGCTGAGGAAACCTCCTTGCAAAGAAAAATAGCACAGAAGACGGACCAATGCCCTGTAGAAAAGCAGACACAGAATCAAAATTCATATATTCTGATCACCTCTCTCTCTCTCTTCCACACATTTCTCTACCAGGTCAGTTCTCAAGGCTCAAGATTAGCAGCGACTTTGCAAACCCTCTCAAGCACCTGAATGGTTCTGCTAATTGGTTGATCACCTAGCTGTGGATATATTGGTGAACTTAAGGTTTTAGAGAATGCAGCAGATGGGGGAAATGCCTGATTAACATGACTAACCCGTACATTTCTTTATGGGAACAGTCGTTCATAGCAGGTTCAAGTCGTTCTTCTCTTGTTAATAGTTTCACCTGTATAAAAATGCATCTTAGTAGTGCTAGTCACCTAAATGTCTCTGTGATTACGAGCTGCTGCTTTCACAGGACTGTGTGGGCATGTCACATCGCCTAATGATTAACTGTGGCGTCTCCATGACAAAATACACAACCCAGCACCAGTGGAGGTAGTGAGCGGTTTAGTCCTACAGATTCTAACTGATTGGGGTTGCTTTTTCCATTTTACAGACTTGCATTATTCGTTCTAAGCACTAACAGTACTTTTAAATCCAATCACATCCATAATTTAAAATGAACCATAATCTTAAAGTATGATGAACCATGTTTCTACAACAGAGGTCACACAAGGCTGCCTCAGTGTTGTCTCTAAAATGTGAGTTTGAGTATGTTCTGGTTATCAGGGGTAGCTGGCAAACACAACAGAAACATAGTAGACACAGTTATCCCAGTACTAAACTATATTATTGCATACTGTATACACCATATTAATGCAGAATTTATACCAGAAGGGTTTGAGTGGTATCAGTTCCTCAAAGCCAATTCCGGATCCTGCTAAACAAACGTGACATCACATTCGACAAACGTACTGCAACTCAAACCCGTCAGAAGAAATGGATAGAAAAAGGTCATTTTCAAAAATCCCTTGACAAAAAAGTACCAACATTGTTCTTTCTCCTTTTACAGTGAATCCATCACACAAATGACAGTAAGTTGTGAAAATCATAGTAACATCAAAAATGTTACGCAGGAGTAACTCGCCAACATCTAGACAAAAGTACAGAGAAGTGGCTCCTCTGCCTTCTGTGCAAATGTTAATGGTACACTTGCAGTTCATGACAGTTATATAAATACTTCCATAGCAATGCGCTCACATTAAGGCACTGATAGCAGAAAAGGATGCAAGTCTTGCATAATCGGAAATCCGTGCAACTGTGGCCTTTTACAACTCTGTTAAAGCTTAACAGAGATTCACTGAAGTGGTGGCCTATTAACTTTCTCTCTGATAATCTGTGACGCCTACTCCTTCTCTACATGAATGGGTTAAATGTACAGAAAGAATTTCAAACTGTTCACACTCTGCTATCCTGTGGTGTGTTCACCCGTGACAAAAATTGCCATTTTACCCTTACTTTACACTTTCCAAGACCCACTTTGTCTTTTCTGTTGGTCACCGTGCAGCAGTCTGTCCCAGTGTTGACAGAATATCATCTGGATTGACAGATTTACTCACAACCAAAGAAAGCTACAAGCTCACAAAGCATAATACTGCTGCATGCTGTGAGTTACAGGGCATTAGGGTAAAAGTCTTGCGCTTCGCTTCGGTTTTTGCCACAGCTATGAGCTTCACCACCAGATGTCTGACAACAACTGAGAACAAAGTGTACTGAAGTGACACTGGGGCGTTTACATACAGAGCCGACAGCCAAGGCTGAAATGGTTTCAAGGTAATAAATAAACAGAGGTCAGACAAGTTTAAAACAACAACTGAACGATACTGAGGAAAAAGTCACATTCAGGTTTACAGGATAAATATGGGAACATCTGAATTACTTCAATGATATTGCAACCTATTCTAGATTTTTTCAATATTTAAATTAGGAAGCCTATTTCGCAAGATATGGCCTGCATTCATTTCACACCAATCAAGTGATTTAATAAGGACATCATTCTCAGATTAGACCTGGAACTGGACCTCTGGTAACTCCACCCAAAATGGTCATTCATCAAACTTTCTTTAAAATAATTATGTTTACACAGCATAATTAACTATGATATACTGCAGTTCAAATTAAATCCAGTAGGTGGCAACAATGATTTAGTGGTGTACACAGGTGACAGCTCAATTCACACCAGACAAGCATCTTAAATCCACCTGACAAAACGGATGTGCTTCCATTTGAATAAATATTTCAGATCTCACTGGCTGGGTAAAGGTACGTGTATTGTCCCGACGTGTTGTACTTCAGACGTGGAGCCTATTGTCTTTCGTTTACATTTTATTGAAGGAAAAACGTTTGCGATGTAGCCAGTGTGTAAAAATACATCCTTCCTGATCATTTACTAAAATGACACGAGGCGCATCAATATTTTGAACATTTTCCATATAATACTGTTATTACAGCCCTTTGCTGATTACTTTTAAAACGAAAGTATTTAAAAAGCAGAATGATGTAGTAATTTAATGCTACAAATAATTCAGGCCAGGCTTCTATTTCTGCATTGTGAAACCGAATTGCCAAAGATATGTGGTGCAACCCTTTTAACTTAATAACACAATTATATCACTGTCAATTTAACACGCTTGCTTTTTGCCCTCAGAAACAGATGCTTATCAAAATAAAAATCTAAAACAAAATATAAAAATGAAAGTCTTCCCATTACCTCTAATAGTGCAACCCCCTCAGAAAAGTCTTCCTTACTCGCCGTGCAACACAGCCTGCAGTTACACCACTACCACGTGCACATCTATGCTACACCACACACAAGACCGTCTTCCCCACTTCCTCCTTTCCTGGCTGCCTCACACTTCTCCTTTGTCACAGCAGACAGAAAAAGAACAAAAAGATAGAGGAAGGAAAAGGATGACCACAGTCTGCCCTCAGAGCAGGGCTGTCAACCAGCATACACTGTGCAGAGCCATGGAGGAAGCACTTTCTGTGTGAGCGTGTGTACACATTCAGGTAGCCTTTTTAAATGGCCTGTAGGAAACTTGTACAGAGTCAGATGTTCTGACCTTTTGGGGGGTGGGGGCACTAGAGGTTAAAAAAATAATTCATTTTTAAAAAAAATAATTCATTTTTTTTAAATAATTAAAAAAACACTTGTATGTTGTCTTTCCAAAAACTTGACACTAGGCAATCTATTGAAAGGAACCAAAACAAAAAGGTCCGAACAGAAAGAAGGAAACAAATGAAGGTGTGTGTGTGTGTGTGTGTGTGTGTGTGTGCATTTGTAGCACTGCAGATGTTACCCCTCACTGGGTTACCAGGTGCATGTAAGTGCGTATGCGCATGAAACTGAGTAGGTAGATGACTAAGTGAGACGGTGTACGACTAGGTGAGTAAGATAATCGCTCTAATGCCTTGATAAGCATTAGGCATGCTAGAAGAGAAAATGAATCACCAAGTCATCCAAGTATCGGTAAAACTAAGGCTGTCCGACAGATCGTCTGTATGGAGATATTTACGTATCATGACGAAGTTTTTCAATTTTCGTGATCTATTTGCTGGCCAGTGATGCATCCATGATAATATGCCCATAATCGAGCACTTATCTCATTGCTGTTTATAGTTATTAAAAGCTTGCTTATACACCGAACAGCCATAACGGTAAAACAACCTGCGTAGAAAAAAGGCACGGACTACACATGACCTCTGGAAGTGTGTTGTGATATCTGGCATGAAGACGTTAGCAGCAGATCCTTTAAGCTGGGAAGAGGGATCTCTATGCATCGGGGTAGTTTGTTCAGTACATCCCACAAAAGCTTGATCAGATTGAGATCCAAGGACTTTGCAGGCCAAGTGTACACCGCGATCTTCTTCCTCCCTTTCTGCAGTGTGGTAAGGTGTATTATGCCATTGAAAGAGGCTACTGCACTTAGTCTGCAACAAAAAATCGGTGGCACGTGTCTAAAAAAAAATACCCTTAAATGTCAGGACTCAAGGTTTTTCCAGCAGACTATTGTTCAGAGCATCACACCTTCTTTGTCAGTTTGCCTTCTTCCCATAGTGCATCCTGGTGCCATCTCATCTACAGGCAAGCAACTCACACACTGTTTAGAATTTTACAATAGCTCATTTTATCTGTTTCCAATACATCAACTTCAAGAACTAACTATTAACTTGCTACGTAATATATCCTGCCTCTTAACAGATGCCCCTGTAACAAGAAAATCAATTTATTCATTACACCCATCGGTGGTATTAATGTTACGGCTGACTGGTGTATTCTCTGTGATTTACTCAAGCAACCGAGGATCTGGCAGTTAACTACTCTGTATTTCATTTACTTGTTTTAATAGAGGAAAAAGAGAGGGCTGCACACGTATAAAATTGAAGCCCAGAATCGACTCTTATCCACACACCGAACCCCTATATTTTCTCAATCTGACTCAAGTCGGGAAGCAGACAGTTCACAGATCAATTAATCAAGCAATCAATCAATCAATCTTTCTCTCTGGTTCACATTTACAACTCTATAACTAAGGCAGTACAAGTTTCCTTTGAAGTTATTTTCAAAAGGAGAGAGACTAAAAAAAAAGTCAAATCAAAACACTTTTCTTTTACTTTCACTACTCGTCCTATAAGGATTTTAGGTGTAAACTTCCAGTTATTGGAATCATCATCTGGAATGAGATGTAATTACTTCAGAAATTCTGAATCAGTGCAGCCCTATTCAAAACTTAAAACCACCACCGCTGAAACAAATCGAGACAAATCCCCACCATATGGGGCTCATAGTCACTGTTTCACCCACACTTAACTGCTCTTTCACACAAACATGCCCAACACCTTAATTAATCCTAATTAATCTCTTTATTTAATCCAGTCTGAGCTGTCCCTGTGTGTCCTTCACTGATTCAAAAACCCATGAAGGCTTGTAATCACACTCATGGGATGATGTGATTCATATGCCAACACAAGCTGCACAATTCCCAGTGTATTCCTTACAATATTCCTATGAAAACGGGCCAAAACAATGCATACCTATACAGAAATCAAAGCCTTCTGTCACAAACAAGTTGACTTAAGCCTAAACCTTTGGAGCGTACAAATGAAAATAAAAAGAGGCACCAAAGAACAAACAATAATGAGCTACTCATTTGTATTTTTAAGCTGCTGAACTTAAATTCCACCATTAAAAACTGTTGAGTGAAGCAGAAGGACTGCTAAAACACACTTTAACTTCACTTACTAGGCCTTAGTGCAAAACCATATGCAGAAAGCACACACAAACACACACATGCACACAGTCAAAATCTTTGCAATGCACCAATGTTGGGTTTCCCTTAAAGCATGAGGTTAAGCAAGGAGATAAAGATCAGAAGGGGAGGGTGCCGAGGGTGAGTATGTGTGTTTGTGAGGCCACAAAGTCAGAGGGTGAAACAACCAGCCAAATAAAGAAAGCCGGTGCTCAGGAAAGAACCGTAGAAAAATATATTACCTTTTTTGGCGACCTCCATCTCCTCCTCGGTCCAGCGAGAAGTCTCTCCAGCCTCGACAGATCCTGCAGGCACAACACATGCTGTCAGAGCAGGGAGAGAGAGAGAGAGAGAGAGAGAGGGAGGGAGGGAGGGAGAGGGAGGGAGAGAGAGAGAGAGAGGGAGGGAGGGAGAGGGAAAGACGGAGAAGGGGGGGGCGGTGAAATACTCACCTGACTAACTGATCAACCGAACTGTCTTGGGTTGGGTGGGTTTCCTCCTCCTTCCCTCTCTCCCAGTCTTTAATCTAATTATCTGTTTACCCCTCTCGCTCCTCATACCCTCCACTGTCTTATCTCGCCCCCACCCTGCCCTCTTTCTTTTTTCTCTTGCACTCTCTCACTTTCCCCTCACTCGCTCTCTTTCGCTTCTTTCCTTTGCACTGTGTCTCTTTCCGTTTCTTTCATGCCCTTTCAACTAGACCACCCCCTTCTCTCTCTCTAGTCAGCTGATATGAGGCCAGACACTAGGAGTACAAAAGCACCTCCCTCTTCCCCTCACGCAGTGGCAGGCAGTCCCTCTCTCTCTCTCTCTCTCTCTCTCTCTCACACACACACACCAGCAGCCAGTGTGTCCAATAACAGTAGCTAAGCTCCACTTTTTCAGCAGAGCAACACTGCAGCTGCCCCTCCCTTCTTAATTTCCACTCAGCAACAGAGAGAGAGATAGAGAGAAAGAGAAACATTATAATATAGAAAGAGTATAAAGAAACCACACTACAGTATGGGGGGGTTAGAGAGAGAGCACGAGAGAGAGAGCACGAGAGAGAGAGAGAGAGAGAGAGAGAGAGAGAGAGAGAGAGCGAGAAAGAGAGCGCGAGAGAGAAAGAGCGAGAGAGAGAACGAGAGAGAGAGAGAGAGAACGAGAGAGAGAGAGAGAGAGAGAGAGAGAGAACGAGAGAGAGAGTGAGAGAGAGAGAACGAGAGAGAGAGAGAGAGAGAGAGAGAGCACGAGAGAGAGAGTGAGAGAGAGAGAACGAGAGAGAGAGGGGGGGGGGCTGATATATATATATACTGCCCCCCCTCCATCAGAGCCTCCTTGATATTGACCAAACATTTGGACAAATTTAGCACAGTGTGAACCTTTGACATTTATGCGAGTGTGTATTCATGCTTGTGTGCGATGTTTATACGTCTTGCAGAGAACATCTTCTCTAATAAATGTCTTTCTGCTGACCTGTTGGCTACTGGTTGTGTTACTCTGTAACCTCTGCTCTGAGCACCCGCGTCTGTGTGTGTGCATGTATTTTATATAAATGTAAGCGTTTCTCAATAAATGTAAGCAACCTCTCAATAAATTACACACAAACACGACTGGAGCTAAAGCCCAAAGTATGGTACGTGCCCAAGTGGGTGACACAAACAGATGGGATCGACCCACATCTCCACACACGCATGACACAAATCTCCGTCTCACTCTGTGTCACACAAACACACACTAGTTGAGGTTTAATGGAGTTAAAGGCCAGTCCAATTACAGCATTGGGGACTGTGGCGAGGTTAGCAGAGGACAGTGGGTGGGACTGGAAATAAAACCTCTCTGGCTTGTGACAGGGCACAGCAGTTCCAAAGCACAACTTGGCCCAGACTGACCTACTCATACTCCGCCCACAACTTTCATAGCAACTGTCACCCAGGGCTGGACAAGCTTTACATAACGCTGGCATAAATCCCATTAAATCTAATGATTATTGTCATACACAACTTGCTTCCTGGAAAAGAATCCAAAATTACAGCACAGCGATTCATATCAAATGATACTCAATTTAAATACATGGTGGCAAGATTTAATTAAACAGATACACCATACGCCATATGTCCAAAAGTATACAGACATTCCTTTTAATTAGGGATTTCAGCCACAAAATGCCATTGTGTTCCGTTGCACGCACAAACATTAAAATTCAATAGATAAGCACTGAGCATTCACACAGGAGCACCGAGCTGCCAAGCAGTAGAACTGCACCATTCTGTTCCTTGAGTTGTTTCATTGTCCATACAATGAGAGAGTTGACTGTGGCCTCATCTAGGACTGCATTGGAACTTGCTTAAAAGACATTTTAAATATCACATCTGCTCAAAACACCAAAAAAAGCAGCATTCTATTAAATCCTGCTCCAGAGAGCGCAGTGTGATATAAACAAAATACACATGTACACAAGGTCAGAGAGTACGCAAGGAAAAGAGAGAGTCAGCCAGTTTACCTGCCTCACATTCCCATCCCCATGACAACTGCTTCCACCTGAGACATGCTCTGTCACCACAGCAACGCACAGACTCCAAGTAGACGCAGCTTTCGGCAAACAGACAGAAAGTGGGAGAAGAGGACAGACGAAGTAGCAAGGCCGAAATACAGAGCATAGAAAAGCTAAGGCTTTTATCAAGAGGGAGGAGTAGGGAGGGAGAATAAACAAAAAAAAAAGAAAGACGGCAAAAAGCCCTCAAATGTCAAGGAAAGCAGGCTGAAGACAGCGGTCCTGATGAATCTAACAGACGTTTCTGAAGGAGCAGAATGGGGAAAAAAAATCTATGTAAACAGCTCTTCTTTCATATCCTTGGCTGTAAAACGTCAACGCGAAGTGAGTCAGAGCCATGGCTCAAAGTGAGCTCACGTTTGTTTTGTCTGTTCTTGTACTTTTTCGTCCTCGAGTTCAACAGCCGATCCATCCAAGCACCACGGTTTAACTCACACATCGCTGGATATCCAAACACAGTTAATTTCTTTAGCAGAATCCTTTTATGGTGTCCGTTGTAGTTAGTTAATGCATGGACAGAACACATCTAATAATAAACCTCAAGAAAATGGAGGAGAAACCTTGTTGTGCCATAAGTGTGTGTGGTGTGTCTGCTGTGTGTATGCACGCACCTCGTGTTTGGGCATCCATGGTGCTCACAGGTGCAAGTTTAGCAAGCTCGCGTGCAGGCTTCTGCACTGCCTCTGGTTTGAGAGGAGGGACAGGATCTGGCAAAACTGCCGGAAAGAAAACATTTGTTATATACAAGTCATTTGTTACAGATTCTGTTTAAAAAGGAGATGGTTTTCACTGCACAAAGTACCTTCTGCACCAGAACCTAAACTGTTCCTTCAGCAACAACCTTTTTAAATGCTCCTAAATAAACGGTTTAAACTTAACTGTTCTAGGTCAGGGTTAAATCACCAACAAACCAATAAATGCATCAGACTAGACTTCAAAGGAATGGTGTCAATTTTTTATTATTCCTTTGTAAAGAACTCCAGTGCTGCTACAATGCTGACATTTATCAACTCAAACAGGTCAACGCAGATTTCATGTGCTATCAATGAGCTGTTATATGTCTGGACATATGTCCATTCGTATAAGTGTCACGCTACCAGTCCTATCATGACGGATACTAACATGCTTGATGCCATGACCTAAAATTAGGATGTAACAGTCATGACATCAAACATTGTCGTAAATGGATATGAAGCCCAGCACACAAAAAAGGGTTTTTACTCATATTTGCACACTTTGCAATAAAAACATGAAGTGTGTGTAAAGGTCTTGTCTGGGTGAGGAAAAAACATTGCTAATATCAGCTAATAGGCTAAGCTAACTAGCAAACAAGATAATTAGCCAAATTACATGCTTTAACAAGGTTTATGAGGCAATTTAATAATGTATCACAATTGTTATAGTGATTCCAGTTGAGTCAGGAAGACGGACAATGGACTAGAAGTAGTTCTTTTGGACATGTGACCTGTATTGACTTTAGGGAGTGTTATCAGGGGCGAGATATGGCTATGCACTACTTGTACAGAAAAACTACTTTTGGTTCCATAAAAACCTCAGTTCTTGTAAGAAGCATTCTTTCAAAATGAGAGGTGAGTGCTAACATTCATCTTCATAACGTATCTGTACAAAAGACGAGAACTGTCCAAGTGAGGGAATTATGGAACATTTAATTTTGAGAGTGTATTTGACCTTAAAAGTGTGTGTGCGCAAGCTACCTGGTTCAGGTGGGGGTGGTGGTTGTTCCTCTGCAGCAGCAGCAGCCTCGTTAGCCATGGAGCGGGTGGTAATACGGCCCTTGCGGCGGCCTTGGCTATTGGCCGTCTTACGACCTCGTGGTGTGCTTTGCTCCTTGCCTTCCTCGTCCTCCCCCTCGCACTTCTCTTTATCTTTGCCAATGTCCCTGAAGGCGACAAACAAACCAGAATCATCACACAGTTCATCTGCCATTGTTCGACTTTCTCAACAGCACAACATGGATAAAGAAATGGCAATACATGCTCACATTTTAATGGCCTACATCAGAAGCAGCAAGGCTGCTCACCGTTCTCAATGTAAAACGTCTAAGGTATTAAGGACAGCAATGAAAGTCTGGACTACTTTTCTCTCTCTCTCTCTTTTTTTAAGGAGACAGAAAGTCTTTGTTTAGGTTTTATCTCTATGTATCACCAAGTTTGTGGAAGTCGCCTGGAGACTTCAAGGCTCAAAAATAAACACAGTGTAGATCAGGAGTTGCACAGAGTGCCAAGTACTGACATAACTGATACCAGGAAATGTAAATGTGAAGTCAGACGAGCTGATGCAATTACGCAGAAAGTCTTATCTACAATTTAACTTTGTAGACAATTTAACTTTGGCTTCATAAAGGCCATGCATGTTTGATTCGTTCACAACCGTCCTATTCCAGGAAGCCTTCATGTAATTCGGTGATAAACAGGCGCTCAAGCATACGTGCACTGAAACAGCAATAATTTAGTTATCAGAAAACGGTGATTTGGGTCACAGTCCAGGGCTCTTACTAAGTGTTTTATCCACAGAGACTTTGTATGTAGCACAGTCTAACAGACAGTTGGTCAAATACACCACAAGTCCACACAAAAGAGTAATGGAACCCGAGGAAAAGCTGCTTGAGGACCAGGAGACAGGCTAGTGGAACAGAGGACAGATGTACTAGAGGCAGAATGGATAGAGAGAGGCAGGAACCATGCATGAATAGTTCTCATTTATCAGTTTCTGAGGTTGGACATGGAAGGGGGTCAAAGAGCCTTTATTAAGCAGTTATTTTACAGTCTTTATGCTGGATTAGTCTAGACTGAAACTGTCAAAAAGAGGTAAATTAATGAGAATACCAACGCTGGAACCCATGACTGTGTTACCTAGTATCATAGCAGAGTCTGTGGACGGTCATCTTAATTAGTTCTAAGTCTATTGTCCTATTGTCCTTGGTTACTGATAATAAAAGACCCATGATGAATAATGGCACAAATAACCATACCGCCAACAAATAATTGGAAATTAAATAAACCAATGCAAACCCAAATCATCATGGGCCGGCTCCACGACAGGACCAAAAGCAGGCTGCAGCAGAGCCGACTTTGTCACTGCTTTCTGACTGGACAATATGTTGTTGTGACAACAGATGGATTTTGAAAGAGGCAACTGTTTGTTTGGGTTTTTCTTTTTAACTGTCCGTGTCAAAAAAAAAAAGAAAAGAGAGAAACCAACAATTGGGAAGTCGGCTACTAAGGAGGTTTCCAATGCTGTGAGAAATACGAAGATGTTCCAGGACAACACTAACAAGCTAGCTGGGTTAGGTATTCCTCACATGAATAAAGATGGCAGAGAAGTTTTGGGAAGATGACCTGCCATAAACTGTAGGAGGAGAATCGCACCGCCAGCATGTAAGAAACAGCTTTACCAGGCTGAGATACTGGAAAAGCGTGCTGCAACATCCGCTCCATCGCAATACAGTTTAGGTACAGTATGGTTCCTGTATGCCTAGGGAAAAGTGCCTTAAAAGGACTTCTTGTAAACAGAAGCACAATGGACAAAAAAAAAAAACAATGCAAAATGGCTGAGTGTAAATGGAGAAAAGCCTAGCTGTTTATTGACATTTTTAAATCTCCACATGTATGACTTCGAGTTCTTTAATAGAACTAATATAGCCAACTGCAAACTCTGCCTCTTTTCACTCTTCAGAATCCTTTCTTTTCGCTAGATGAACAAAGCGCCCTATTCACTTACCTTTGGAGTTCCTATCAGTTAAAACGTCTTACCAACTTTCCATCACAAAACTGAAAATATCAGAGCGATATTTAGTGAGGCAGCAACATAAAATCTATACCAAGACAGAGAAAGAAATGTGGGCTTCATGTCTTACTGCCCCTGATGGCACAAATCTTGAAGTCGTGCTGCATCTTAACCCATCTACTTGCTGTCTCGACACTCTTCCCACAAGCGTTTTTAAAAGTGTTTTCAGCTGTATTGCATTTGAGATTCTGCAAATTGCTTCTCTCAGGCTTGTTCCCAGCACCACTAAAGAAAAAGAGTGCCTTTTCCAAACCTCTCCTGAAAGAGAGAAACCTGGATGTCTCCACATGAAAAAATTATAGGTCTAATTCAAACCTCCCATTCATAGGCAAGTATTGCTCACTCAAATCAGTAATTACACTGAATTTAAATGGATACTTTGACAACTTTCAATCTGGGTCTGTCAACAACATATGACATTTACCTGAATACAGGCCCAAGTAAAATAACTGTCTTGGTACGTACTGCTGGATCTCAGTGCAGCCTTTGATACGGTCAGTTATAAAACATCACTAGACAGATTAGAAAATTGAGTCTGGCTCTCAGGAATGGTCCACAGAGGATTCATGCCTTTATCCTGCAGGGCTGACTTCTGCAATAGTCTCCAAAAACAAAGACCATTATACAGCTACAGTTCATCAGTCCATCATAGACAAAATTTTATTAATACCAACGCTATTATAAATTCTGTTTGCTGGTTTGATGCTTTATCGATTCCCAGTCAATTTTCTATGCAGTGGAAAAAGGGCCAACATAGGGTTAACATCAACACATTTTATCATCTCTTTATGAGAGGAGTCTGAACGATCATCTCTGACATGAGCAGTAGGCTACTTTTCTTAAAAGGATATAATTTGGGGAAAACCAATATAAAAGAAAAATTACTCTTGAAAAGTAGTCATGTGTACATACTAACATTTGCATTATTTACAATTCTCCTTTTCAAAAGGGAATAGGCTTGAATCAAATATAAAACAGGCACATAAAATCAATGTCGTGCTTAAAATGAGTGTAAGAATATTTGTATAGCATTCGCTTTCATGTAAGCTTTCTTATGTCGTCAAGCGCTAACATTCCACCATTCCACACAGCAACAAAGATGCAAAGTTTGACATTAAGACATAGGAGTTTATGCGACACTTAGGCCTAACAGTCAGAAAAACATGCTGGCACTGATAGCATGTTTGGGGCACACCATTAGGATGTCAGAAAATTTGAAATCGGTTCAGGGAAGAGGATTGCTGCTGCTAGAATTCCAAAGAAAACCAAGAAAGAGAGCACCTTATTCCAAGGTCTGCACTGGGTCAATGCCTAGATTTGATACCCCTTAAAACTATGACTGTCACATATACTGTATTCGGAAACATTTGATGATGGGCTATTAGGCTAAAATGCTTTATACTTTTTTACATTTGACTGTATTTGTACAATTCTAATTCAGGTGGATCTACTGTCTATATTTTATATTTTTAAGTGGGTTCAAATTTGGCTTCAACAGATTTAAGAAATATGGGATATATGCATTAGCCCAGAAATCCGTGCAGCCCTTACAAAGAAAAAAGGAAAACCTGAAGCACTCACTTTGAGTCCTCTTTTTCATCTTTCTCCTCCTCTTCCTTCTTCTCGTCGTCCTCTTTTTTCTCCAACTTCTCCGATTTGTCTTCCTCGTTTTTCTCGTCTGACTTATCTTCTTGTGAAGGCCGTGTTATCTGTTTGCAGAAGAAAACACAAAACAAGATGCAAGATGGGTAAGGAGAATACTGGGTTTGACATTGTGAAATTCTGATAAAACCTGTATAATAATGGTTTTAGGTATTGGTGGTAGTACTAGACCTTCAAAAACCTCCTTCTTGGAAAAATTAATTACTTTTTTCAAGGGACTCAAATGACTTTTCAATGCTACAGAGCACTCTGCACTGTTCATGTGAGCTCCTAATGTTCTAAGGATTTGATCCTCATTCAGAAATGTTCAGTATTTAAAACTCTTGCTTAGGTGTCATCCTAGAATTATATGGCACATCGTGTACCAACAGGAGAGCAGTACAGAGCGAAATGCATTTGGTGGGACAGGACATTATGATCTTAATAAGACAAGCATCCAGCCTAACATGTTTCCAGCAACTCTATTCCTTTTGTCCTGATGTACAGAGTGACAAACTGTCAACATTACCACGAGTCCAGATGTATTGACAGATCAACACCAAATATCAGTTTGAACAGTGTCAGGCATGTGATAAAACATTAAATATGGTTCAAGTATGAATGAGGTTGGTTCGGGTGACCTCCTTCCTTCTCTGTCTCATCTCCCTCAAGTTAAATCTGTCCAAAATCCACTTCCCTTTTAAGGCAAACAAACGGCACAGTGAGCAATTTTCCCGTCTTACGAAAGAATGTGCTTTGACACAAGTGGAAAACCCGAGACAGTAATCTTGCAAGCTCCTTGCTGGAAAAAAGGCAAAGATGAGAGGCAACATTTGCGGACCAAGATCAAGTCTAGTCTTGCTCTTCAAAGTGGCTCATTGCATCCCTGGCCTAATCGCCCTGCAGCTTGCAGACAATGGACACATCACTCCAGTGTCCAAGATAGTTGGTATTAGCCTAAATGGCTGGGCCACCTATGAGCTTTGCCCAGAGAACATGCGAGATAAAAGGTCAAACCTAAGCAAATGAAAATGAATGGTGCCATCAAAGCACAGGAACACAACACATACAGGAGGCTCGTTAAAATGTAATGAGTATAGAGAAACCACGAATGCCCGGAGGTTACCCTCGTCTACAGAACTCCCAGAACAGGGAGAGACAAGACACGAAAGGGATAAAGACGGATGGCCAGTTGGTGCACTCTACAAAGATAAGATTAGCGCTATGAGGCCCTTTGATGATGTTCACATGGACAAGGCTGTCTGGAAGAACAGACTTCACAGAGGCTCCCAAATCACAATGGACTCATTGTTGACAATACCCAGTTCAAAGAGGCCAAGAAAGCAAAGGCTTTACAGAGGACTTGAGGCAGATCAGAGGAACACAAGGCGCTAGGCGGCCCAGTGACTGGGTTAAAGCTACACGCGCTCAGATGACCCCTTATAGAAAAACAAAAACAACATGGCTGACGCTGTGACGCTACCCAGCCTTAAACACAACCCCTCCCTTCCTGGAGTGTACAAACTGTTAGGGAATAGCAATGGCTGAACACCTTGGGAGGACCTAGCAGAAACACCTACTATGATGTAGCATATGGTGTGATTTTCTAGAAACAGTAATTAAGTTAACTTAATTACAAATGTATAATTAATGTCCACTATTTTGAATTAGTAACATAAGCCTAGCCTTGTTGGCCACATGTCCCACACACTGCACATCATCTCTACACTACACACCTGAACCAGCTAACAAGGAGCTTATTTGTTAGATAAAAAGCCAAGTTTATACTTTATTTTCAGTGTTCATTCCCCATAACTGTTCATGGCAAAAGAGCCAAACCTTGATTTACTACTACAGACATGTGAGTGGCTAAAGCACATAAAAAGACAAGTTATTTTCTTTCATAGCCCTCTGAATATGAAGCAAGAGGAAGTTAATCAGGGGACAGATTAAGACGGCATATAAGACAATCAACTTTCTTCACACAATCCCACATTCAGGCTCATTGTTGCCATATGAGCAACTATGCATGGGTAGCTTGTCCCTGGTCCTGGAGCAATCCACATCAATCATTAAAAGTGACAAGATAGAAAGGCTTTAGCCAAACCGCGTGTATGGATGCCGATGGAGAGGGCAGCTGTTTGCATACAAGGTAGCCAAACGTGTTTTCTTTATAAAGGCAGCTTGAACTTTCCCCCTCTAAAAACTTCCTCCAATGGTAAAGAAATGGGGTCAAGGTCATGGTTACCCACTTGCTAACTCAAGCTGCAGACTGTTAGGCTAAGCACTCAGTACACAGTTGCGTTGAGAGACGAGGTTACAGAGTTGAAGTGACTTCCGAATGTTTGAGGATGAACACAACTCCCCCAATGAATACAACTTACTGCCAATCGGTACTGGCACAATGGAAGGAAAAGTGTTTGGAGGCAGACACTATACAGAGAGGCGTGCCTGTACAGAGATAATGAAATTAATATTAGAAAGATCAGTGTTTACTGAGCAGCGTTCTACATGTACTTTGGAGCCCGTGTCGACTTGTGGTGAGAATGTTTTTCTCATGCAAGTGTCAAGAGCAAACGGCCACAGGACCTTTATCATGGTTTTTGGCACACATTAAGGGACGGAGGAGCTGCACCCCTCCTCATGCCGTTCCACGAAAGAGAGAGAACTGAGGGAACAAGGCTGCTGCAGCCAAGCCAAACAACCCATGCGGACACCAGATGGGGCCAAGGAATGTCAAGAACTGTGGACAGAGAGAGTGAGTGGGAGAATGGGAATTAAAAGGCAGAAAGTGAGACACTAAATAGAACTGAAAATTGTGAAATCACAACAAAACACAACTATTTAAAGAGGGCCTTGCAACAGAGTGGAAAAATGCCAAGTAAGTGAAATGCCGTAATAAGAAAAGTGCAAACACCAAATGGCTTAAGAGCGACTCTAAAAAGCTCGAAACAGAGACGGTGCTTACATCATCTATATGCTCCCAAGGCCTCTACTGCAACATAAGCTGCATTAAGAAATCAGTACTTTTTCAACAGTTAATTATCATTTTCAGGGGTTAAATTAGGGATTTGTTATGTGGGGATCAGCTTTGAGCAGTGCCTGATGACAGAAAAAAAAGTGGCCTATGTGCAAGGATGGGACTAAACCTGCTATGAATTCAACCCCTGATCATTTGTATGCTATACAGAGAGAAATCAAGCACTTTGTCAAATCGGTGTGGCCTAAAACAAACAAATATAAGGCTTCGGAGTGGTGTGACTCTTTTGGCATTGGAACTATTGTCGACAGACTGACAATTTAATCCCCAGAGACAACACAGTCATCTATGGCCGGGTGTCCAAGAGAACATAATTGGCTTCAGTTTCTCTGGGTGGAAGCAACTCTCCCAACAGGCAGCATGTTACTGACCAGCACAGGTGTCCATTAGCTGACATAATGGAATTAACAATTAGCCTTAGCATTCAAGTGTGTGGAGCTGTCCAAAGATGATGCTTTAGCACTGTGGGGCTTCACGTCACTCAGAAGAAGGATATCTTCACAAGTAAGATGGGAAAGTATGAGGTAATCATAATTGTTATGATTATCTCAATGTTGTTGAATTGTACTTAACCTTTGTAGCACTTTATGGGTCAGTTTCCCGGACAAGGATTAAGCCTAGTCCTGGATTACGTAGGGCTGTGAATAGAGATTTCCATTGAAAAGGAAATGGTAGCATAAGACCAGGCTTAATCCCAGTCTGGGAAAATGAGCCTATGATTAAGTGCTATGTTTATACTTTAAGTGCTATGAAACCAATAGCAATTCTTTTTACTGAGCTCCAATCCAGGCATAGCATAAGATATTGGATAACAGAATAACTTGTTATTAAACAAACCATCACAGGCTTCGATCATGAGCTTTATTCTGCCAGACTCCCTATGAACACATACCCCATGTTTATTACCCCGAGGTAATAAACAGCACAAGCTTAATGCAGATTTGGAGAGCTTCCTCCATTTCAACAGTCTTTTCAGCTAATGAACCCATGCTAACAGCAAACCTACACCCACCCAAAGGGGAAGGAACCTCCTCCAGCAGTCTAAACACAGGATTAGATTCTTGATTATGTATCTCTGATCACAGTCCCGGTTAAGTGCAGGACCTGGAATGGTAGTGTTTGTGTTGGAACACCAGGATGTTCCAACTGGCCTCTTCCTCACTCCCGCTTTTGCCAGCGTTCCTCCACACAGATGTTGCTAAAGCCCTTTTCACACCACACAATTTACGAGTCACTACATTGGCAACACCTTTTATATGACACAAATGGCCTCAGTATTCTAGAACAAAATTCACAGAGAACGACCAAGACCCCGACGCTAATCGTGAGGTACAGTTTTGATATACTTAACTTCATGGACCAGAGCTAAAAATGGTCTGGGAATAGAAATCCTAATCTAAAACAAGTCTGGGTGTGGAAACACAGAAGTGGTAGAAGTTCTGCACATGTGAAAAAGTATTTAAAGTTCACAGAAAGCTGCTTTGAGAGACTCTCTCCTCTCCTTCAGTGTTCAAGCTGTAGGCTTTGAGACTCTCTTTTCTGCTGATTCACCAGGCACATATTTGAATTAGGAAATGACAGGCTCACAAGCCAAAAGCCTCCAAACAGCTTTTGGAAAGACTCCGTGATCACAGCTCTCTGACTTGGTTTTACTGCAAATCCACATTCCAGTCTGAAAAGGAGTCTGTTTGTAAGGCTCTGAAGAAACACTTATACACTCAAACTCAGTCATGAAATGCACCGTTATTTGTATAGAACAAGGCCTCAAGCCAAGACAAGACTTCAGTTTAGTCATCGCTTTGATACGCAAGGGAGAGAAATGAGTAAACCACGCACTCCAAAGACCTTTCCTCAAGAAAGCCAAGTGGTAGTCCAGTTAACTTGTGTCAGTGGCTGGGAGATCTCAGAGGGACATGCCTGCTCTAATGCAACCTAGTATGCCATGTTTGAACATTAATCTCCCAGAGAGAAAGAAACAGCTTATTTAGATTAAAACAAAAACATAGGCATAAAGCAGTTTCCAAAAAACTACTGTGACCTTTCTACTTACAGCTAAGAACAGCAGAAGGTATAAAAAGGTAAAGGTTAATTCTGTAAAAGGTTAAGTAGTAAGGGAACTCCAGAGTGACCTGTGGCCTGAATTTCAGTTGCTAGTCAGGTCAGGCACATGGCACCACAAAGAGAAAACAAACAAACAAACAAACAAAAAAAGCACCAGCAGTAAAGCTTCCCTAAATAATACGGATACAGATTCTACTACGGGTTGAAGACTGTTCTCTTCAACCCGTAGTAGAACTAGTAACTTATCTGTGTTCATAGAAAGCGGTGGGAGGGGTATTTTTGAGTACATGGAAGCGGAGCACGCTGACTTGACTGCTGAGAGCGAGCGAGCGAGAGAGAGAGAGAGAGAGAGACAGAGAGAGCGAGAGAGAGAGCGAAGGGGGCAGGGCAAGCCTAGGACATTTATAAACGAGGAAGAGTGAGCGACACAAAGTACACAAGACAACGTGTGAGAGACATAAAACAAAGGCTGAGCACGCAAGAGGAAAAACTGGAAAATGCACGTGTCAGGGACAGAGCTAGAGCAGGACTGCTGAACTTACTTTCTCTCACACAAAACCTCGACGCTCATCGGTCAGTATCCGACACTCAGGAAAAGTCACTTTTGGCCCATTTACAAATCCCGAGACGGTATCCTTGGGAGCTCAGCCATGCTGAGTGCAGCAGGAACGGAAGCAGCGGCCACGCAGGGACGTGCGCACACAGCATGGTGGCAGCCGCAGAGCTACTCGTCCAATCTGGAGCTGCAGTCAGCCGGGGAACTCTTACACCCCTCGCTGTCACGGCATGTTATTGGCTCACATAAGGCAGCTCCAGAAGCACGATACTTCTCTCTAGCCCTCTCTCTCTCTTGCACGCTCACACATACACACGCACACAAAGCCAGTCGGCTTTAATCTGGGTGACAGGGTCAGGCCAGGTGATGGGCGGCGAGCTAGATTGGAGCCCAGCCCGGGCCCAGCACAGCGGCGTTTTTGATTGGCACTCGCAGCCGCTCGCCAACTTTCTAGCTCCTGTTGGAGGGAGTGGGATATACCACTGTGTCGTGTACTAAGAGGGGTGTCCACCCGCCCTGTACACACACATGCACTTTTTTCCACTCCGTATGCGAGAAGCTAATACAGCGCAACAAGCTACCAGTAGGGGCTCGGTCTGTGTGCCTCTCTCTCGCCCTCACATTTTCTCCATTTCCACCACTGCCTACTGTTTCCTCCCCTTTTCTCCAAACCTCTCCTCCCGCATGCTGAAGTAGTCCCAGGGGACTCCGTGCAAGTACAAAAAGCTCCAGCCAGAAGTCTGTTTGGAGCAGAGCCGTGTCAGCACTCAGAGCTCCAGCTGAGCTGAAGAGAAATGACACCGCTGTTGTTTCTGCAGACCTGCTTAACAAAATCTGGAGACTGATGCCGGAGTGTTACGTAGCAGAGAAAACTTGCTCTTCTACATCCCAAAGAGTTCCCTGCCCAAAGCCCAGTCCCACTAAAACTAACAAATATATTACACGTCTGTTTTCATCAAATGCTTTGTCAAATGTATACTAGTAAGGCACCGAAATGAACATTCAGGGTCCAGACACACTGCTGAACATGAGAGAACAAAAGATTATGACTGAGAAATTCAGGATACACCTAAAACCAAAAACAAGGGAAAGACCCTACTTTAATGATTACAGCATGAACACAACAGGGTTTGCCACATATTCTTAAGTCCTCAACTACAAAACAGTCAGTCATTGAATACAGCAAATTTTACCATTTAAGGCAACAGTTTGTACTTTGGTTTGTACAGTTTGTACATCTTCAAAAACTGGCTACAGATGGCATGGCATGACTTTTGGCTTCTGTACACTGAATGGCCTGTAATGGAGAACTAATGGATATAATGGACAAACTCTTAGGTGCTATCCCACCTCTTGATACTTAGAATGTACCAATCACTTGTCTAATGTACCTTACGGACACTGCAAAACACTATATTTTCAGTACTGATCTGCTCTCACTCAAAGTCTTTCACGGCATCTGTGTCTAAATGATATGTTGGTTTTCATGGCTTGCCTTATCACAAACATTTTTTGACTGCCAATTGCAGACCAGCCAGTCCCAATGAAAACAGTGTAATAATGAATGAGTTCCTAGACTAGAGAAACATTAATGACTCTAAAACCCTTTGCAAAAGCACTAATTTGTGGACAGCACCAGGTTGAATATTCCTTGCAACTGCCAAACTTGAATACTCAGTTTCAAAACTACTTTCAAAAAATATTTTTAAGTCGTCTGATGGAACAAATGCTGTTTGGTGTTTCAGTCTACGTAGGCCACCACAATCATGCGCACAACCATCACCACAAATAAAATGAAAGGACGCGGAGCAGGACAGCATAGACGCTGAAATATGCTGAAAAACTACGCAGTCAATCCAGCCTCGTGTCCTACACAGTGAGATAAGGTCAGTGTGTAAGTAGGCTTGGACTCAAATCATCTTTTTAATTATTGATATTGAGCTCCTGACATTGGGCCACATCCATTCAGTGACCCCACAGCCTCCTCTAGTGATCAATGCCACAGCAGGATTCAAAGAGGCTACTCAGTTACATGCAAACACAGAGACACACACACACAGGCTGCATGGTTTGGACCAAATAGCGTATTAGCAGGCTATCAAAACACTGCAGCCTCCTGCAACATCAGTACAGCCTTTTCTCTTATTTCTCTTCAGAAATGTGAACTCAGGGTTGCGCCTGATACCAGATACAACATCAACACAAGAGGTACAGAAATATTTAATCTGTTTCTCAAAACTTCTCAGAAAGTTGTTCATTACTGACAAACAAAGCCAATCTGGTAAATGAAATCAACTGCACGCACACACACACACACACACACACACACACGCCAACACTGTCTGCCGTGTTCACGTTACCGAGCCGTCATGCAGAATGAGTGTATCTCTACAAATAAATAACGAATGTTACATTGTGCAGCCTTCACTCACACACACACACACACACTATTCTCCATGCGCACGCAAGAAGTCTTTTCTTTTCCTTCGAGAAAACAATGAGGGGATGTGATCTGTCGTCATGCAAAATGTGCTTTCCATTCAAACACTAGAAATGAACGATTCTGATTGAGCACTGAATGCAATATGGAAGACTGTTACAGGGCTTTGAGATGAAGCCAGCATGACTCAGTAAAGTAATTATATATTATCAACCCTCATACTGTGGTGCCTATGTTGTGTAGAGACTACTCAAACAGCAAATTAAAACAAAAAAAGATGCACCCAATAATGGCACAGCCATCACAAAATGAAGGTAAAAGAGAATCAGAGATAGCAGGAGTGAAGGACTGCTCAGAGAAAAGGGAGGGGAGGTCAGGGAGAAGAGAGGAGCGAGAGGAAAGAGCAGAGGAGGATGTGTCTAGGCCAGCAGTAGCCCCCGGGGTGAGGACGAAAAGAAGGAGAGCAAACTAGCAGAGTCACACCACCACTAACTATACAGCAGTATAAAACTGAACACACAAGGCTTTACAACATGGCAAAAATAACAGTGAAAACAAATAAAACATTTTCATGATGTATGATATCTATCACAACACTGGACTGGAAGAAATGAATCTACTTAGGAAGAAAAACTTAATATACAAATATGACCTACACAGACAAGACACTTCACTATGTACACCCTACCATTCCTTACCACCTCCACCTTCTCTCTACACTCACCGCTTACGTCAGCACAATTCATGTGGAGGGAAGGTCTCAGGTTTGAGAAGGTTTTGGCCCCAGATGTATGTTTATTTTTTGTTTAGTTTTGCTTTTTTTACTGCTCATGGCGAAGAGGCATATATAAGAAAATATTTCCCTGACCACTACTCTCCATCACCAACATTACATGAAATTTAGATTCCCTATTGGTTTTGGAAAGCTGATATTTTATGTGTGTGTTGTAGACCTATCACCACCACTGTAAAGAAAAGTCAGGTCGCTATGTTTCTACACTGCACCATAAAACATCAACACATTCTGTAAGACTTTATATCTCAACCACTGAATGGATGAGATGCAGAAATGTTGACAACGTTCCAACAGAGGAATTCCGACTTAAAGTGAAAACTGCTGACGGTTGGAAAAAGTGAACTGGGGTAAAGTAGAAGGAACAAACAGATGGAGGGGAAGACAGACATCTCCTCGCAGCATCAAATGTGCCACTGGGTGCAGTACAAGTGAGCAAGAGAGGAAAAAAAAAAAAACTGCCCACCAAAACCAGGCGTTGACAACATAAGACACTCTTGTGTCACTGACACATACGAATGTAAAACTGTGTTTACGGCTTACCTGATTCCTACGTCGGCGGCTGCCATAATTACGCCGAACCAGCGTCTTATAGTTCTGGCTCTTCTTGGTCAAGTAGTAATACAGTACACAATCAGAGACACACTGTTGAAGAAAAAAAGACAGAGTCATACACAACGAAGAACAAGACCAAGCAAGTTTAGCCAGACCGCTAATGCAACTTGTGGGGAACAGCGTTGTGTAGATTGTTTATGGTACAGACAATCATCTTTATTTGATGCGATCGAAATGCATAAGCACCTGTGTTTAAAATGTTTAGTGCGTGAACAGTTGCTCCTTTTTGTGGCAGCAAGTTATTTGTTGAAGATCACTCTACTTTTGTTTGTGGTGGCTTGTGCAGCCACAGCAAAGAAATAGTATTAATATAGCCTTGTTGCCTATACTGTATAATGCATAACCCTTAAAATGCTCAAGCATGGAGTCAGTTAGCTTCGACCAGGATCGACCCACCAAGAAGTCTGGCAAAATATTTCAAATAATATTGTTTTAAGTCAACTATGACTATGATGTACATTTGTACACACACACATTTATATTTACGATATATAATTCATGCCAAAATTAGAAGAGATGTTTCAGCTATTTGTTGCACGATACAGGACACCCAATCATAAAAGAATTTAAAGATTAAAGATTAAAACAACAGAGATTAATTTTAAGGGATAGAGTTTTTAAGTACAAAAACCCACCAAAATTCTAACTATCTTGAGTAATAAATAAAACAGCAAAATGTAATATGGGCCCTTTAAACACCAAACAAGCTCATATGAGCATGAAAGGACAAACTATTTACGGCAGAAGCAGTGGAAACTGCAGCTACATTAGCTATTTCTAAAGCTGTGTATATATGTGTGAAAGTGCAATGCCACAGACAGGAAGCCTGCCCATAGAGACAGGAAGCTCTCACCTTTCGCTCTAGATAAGAGGCGATCAGGCCAAAGTTCTTCGGGTGTTGCACGAACCTGGAAAGCAAACAGAGTGAGAGGGGATTTTCTTTTAATGAAAAAACAGGACAGGCAAAAAAATGCAAAGAAAGGAAGAGGTGACAGATTTACCCAAATAAATACAGAGAGAAAGAGCGAGAAAGAGGTAAAAAGAATTTGTGCATGTGGTCCTCTGTCCAGGATGTTCGTCAGGCTAATAAAACATTCTGCAGCCTACAGAGCCTTTGGCTTGATCTAGCCTGAAGTTTTCTCTGTTCTCTTTCCTAGCTTTGGAACCCCAACTCTTTCAACAGCACCTCATCCCACAGGAGCTATAATTTGTGGTAAGAAAATGAAAGCGGTTTCTGCTGAGTCATTAGCCAGAAATGTTGTTCTCCATCCACATGACATGGGCAGCGAGCAGCAGTGCGGAAAAACAAGGAATGGAAGCTTCCGTGTGGTCGTGGGACTAGAGGGCTGCTGCTGGCTGGCCACACAGACTCTGCCGTTTCATGTTCATGACTGTTGCGGTCCGCACGGGAGCGGAGGTAACCCAGAAGAACGATAATTACAATACAATGCAATGCTTAAGATCAGAGAAGAGCTCCAAAGAAAGTACCAAAATGGAAAAGAGCTCCTAAGTAGCTCGGCCATCTACTGGTTGTATTGTCCTATGGCATGTGGTCAGGGGTCTACAAATGGCCAAGCACCAACTGAGTAGGAGGGGTGGCAATGTTCCTGTCAGAAGGTGGATTCTTAAAAGATGATGGCAATGTAAATCCAGAAATCCCTAGACTAATACCACAGGAAACCGTGTTGGGAAAAAAACAGAGATCACAAAACAACGACCCTGTTCTACTTTTCTATTTTCACAGATGATGCACAGTAGTAGCAATATCACAATGAAATACTGCTAGTCAAAATAATATTGATAAAAAGTGATAAAAGATCATAATAAGCTTGCACTACTGAGGTTCAGGTTAAGCTACATCCTGAGCATTGCTACTCTTCACAAAAAGACTGTCTTGAAAAGAATGTTCTGACATAGGTTGTCCTGACTGGACGTCTTTATTACATTTTCCCCATAATGAACCTTCCACATTGTAAACTGGATAGAAACCAAACCATTTGAATGTATTTTGTGTAAAATAAACTGCCTGTCATTCTGTGATTCTCTGAGCAGGTAACAATATGTTTTACACTGCTCTGGATAAGAGCATCTGCCAAATGCGTAAAAGGCAAAGCAATTCAGAAAATGGAACACATTGCAGATAACAGTCATATCCTTCAGAATTCAATTCAAAGAAAAATGAATAAATACTACACACAATGCAAGAAGGTACAATGCTGTAATACTTATTAACCAAAAAATTCACTGAATATATAACATTGTGGTATGCATCAGCCAGCAGTGATGTACACTGGAATGTACAAAAACTAGGCAAATGTTTACAGTCTTGACTAAAACACTTGCATAACCAACTACCCTTGTGACAGATACTCACTTCTCCCTAAAGATTTCCTTCTCGTGCTCGGTCCAGAGGTTCATGAACTGGCGAGACTTGTAGACTTTCATGGGGTCGTCCATGAGCCCATTCATATTGATGAACTTCACACGCCGCTGCTCAGAGTCATACATCATGGGAGGAATGACAGACAGCTGCCTCATCTGCTTCTCGTTATTCTGAAGGGCGGATGAGAACAATCAGAGAACAAAAGAGAGCAAATGTTCTTTTATTGGCCGTTTAAGACCTCGACACAGCAAAACAAGACCACTTTTAATGTACACGCTGAATTTAGTACATATTAATGTCCATTCTGTTCCAAACGACAGGTTGAAATAACACATAATTCGAGATCGCCCAACCTTTATATCAGTTCTGGTGTCCTACGGATCTTTATTAGCAGCTGGTTTTGACCACAGGGATTGTGAATTTTACAATTTAATTTGGGATATCGATTCGTTTTTCTTATCAGGTGCCAGTCCCTTGTTACTGTCAGCGAGAAATAACATAGCTAGTTTGAGCTACTCTGCCAATTAATAAACTACATCAGCTCATAATTAGTATGAATAAAATGACACTTCACAGATGTTTTGCTTTTTAGCTTTTTACAAATGATACTTTTTATAATACGCTTAATACTGGCTTCTGAACAATTTTGATTGACCCACCCAATTATTTTACTACAGTTTAATATTTAAGTGGTTTTTTTTATATGTGCACAATGCTATGAAGTCTGAATTGACAGTTTTTGTTGTATTACAGTAGGAAAAACAACTGCATAAAGTTGTAACTATGTCACAATTTCATCTTGCTTTATCATGCCACATCAGCTGGTAAAGTAGGGAGTTTCCACCATAGTTTGGCATAACAGGAAAATTATACATACATATATTATAAATAATTCTAACAATCCAGATTGACACAAATGAATCACCACATTCAGAAGAATTTGATGTGCGATTTGTTCAAACTGGCAAATGTTTCTCAGGTTGAATACACCACTCCGCACCCCGGAAGAGAGAGTGTCTTCCAGCTACAGTCTGAAATGGAGGAGTCTCAAAGATTTTGGGTTGTATAAGGCTGGGTGTATCAGGCACCTACCTCTTGTTCTGAGAGGCCATCAATGATCTCAGAAATCTCGTGCTCGCTTCTCGCAATGGTGGCTGACAGCCCAGTCCCTCTCTGGCCCACTCTGAGAGACAAAGAGGGAAGAGACAGCGTTGGAAGGATTAGATCACAGCAGGGGGGTGAAATAGGAAGATACAGAACATAGCGAGCAGGAGGGAGAGTGCAGGACAGGCACTACCAGAGATGTGGTTTGCCCTGAACAGCTCTAAAAGCATTTCCAACATGAGTTTATGTTCTGAAACAAGCCTAGAGACATTAAACAACAAACTGGTCTTTTTGTGGCTTCCTGAACAATGGCACGTCCCTAAATTCATCTATTCAACCTCCTGACTAACAAACCATAGCTCGTTTTAGTTCCTTTGAACAGTCAACAGCCAATTTCCCAACTTCCTCTAGGACTATTCCAGGCATGTTGGGCTTCTAAGAGTCAAGTTCCAAGAAAATTCTCTGGTATCAGTTGCAAGCGCCGACTCCTGCACACAATGGCACACAGGTAACTGACAGTACCTGCGGAATGGGGGTCAGAGCATCAAAGGGCGGAAATAGAGCCTGCTGAGCTGATCTCTTAACGGCAGAAAAAATAAACAAGTGTACAGACAGGAAGAAGGAACTGATGCCAAAAGGTCTCGCGAAAACAACGTCCTAAATGTCTTTGTTTGATTAAGTGCGGGTAAAGGAAATAACTGAAAAGACTCAAACAATGCGGCACAGAAACGTAGGGGAGGTCTGACGGAGATCGAAAAGTCAGCGGCAGCTGGGGCCCCTAGAGCACAGGTCAGAATTGGAATCCAATTCTAAAAGCCACCTTCAGCACAAGTTACTCATAAGACTGTGGCATATAAATGATCACATCTGTTATTCAACCATATTCAATCAATGGTCAAACGGTTAATGTCTGTGTAGTTACTGGAAAACTAGCTGCCCTGTCTGGTCTAGTGTGTTGTTGCTGTGCTCTACTATTCAGGGAAGCCCTAGAGCCGCTGTACCAAGAACCACCCAGACACTACCTCTGACCTCACCTCTAACAGGCTCCTCACATGTGATTGGTCAGCGTCTGGCCTGCCTATTTTTTCCCTTTTTTTGAACCCAGACTGTTTACACATTTAGTTACATCACAGCAACTGATGACGTATGCCTCTGTGTGTGTGAGCTTCGAAGAGACTGTTTGTCCATAAAACAGAGATCAACCCCCGTCTTCAGCATTTCTTGGAATGGTTCAGGTAATGCAAAAAATCCTGTATGTGTCAGTGGTAAAACTGACCTTTGGAAGCGCTCCTGCTGCTCACGTTGCTTGCGGATCTCAGGGAACTGCCTCTCATAGTACTCCCGGGTACGGCTCTCTTTGGCTTTGCGCCGCGGGTTATTCTCCATGCGCTCCACTTTCTTCTCCCATGCTTCCATCAGCTGGTCATACCGCTGACAGATCTTTTGCTCCTGAGACAACCAAATAAATGTACTGCTAACTACAAGCTCTACTATGTAGATAACAGAGGCAGTCAACACATTTTTTGGCACCAAAAAGCACTATAGGAGGTGGATCGATTTCAGGGCGTTCTTGGGTCCACTACATAAAGTTTCTCACAATTTGTTTCTGCCAAATGAAACATTGTGGATCACACATTACACAAGTTATAAACAGTGCCGATTTCAGCACCATTTTAGCAGAAACAAACATACATTTGGACAAGGCGTTGATATGAGACATGCTCAGTGTACGGTAGTTATTGGACTGTATTGTATTTATAATTTCTGCGAAATGTGCGGTCACATCCAGAGCCGAAAAAGAATCCAATATATTTGACTCAAACAGATCTAAACCTCGATCAGGAGGCAAAACAATCTGTCAACACACACTGTTTAACTCGGACAGTTCCTGAACCTATAGCCTGCAGGTACAGACTCAGTCTGACTAAGGGTTGAGCTAACAATAGTGTGGTGTAACCACATCTTAACAATCTATAAGCGACCTGACTGGCCAATTTCAAACACACAGTAAAAAGAACAGAGCACACAGTTGTGTCCATTATCAGGCGTGGTAACCTACATGTAGACAATTTGAACAGGACTACTAATGCAGAACCCTACGTTCACCAAGGTTAGAAGGTAATTTACCTCCGAATCATTTATTTGCAAAAACTGTAGACATTTTAGAATTACACAGGATTAAACTGGGATATTTTGTAGGTCATCACTTGTATCAATTGTAGAACATCCACAGAAAAAACCTAAGCTGAGCATAATACATAATAACATGTTATAAACTGTTAGCGATCAGGCCAGTCTCATAATTAACACATTCGATCAAACTACACTGTGGTACAAAATAATTAATACCTGCCAAAACCAAGAAGTGGGGCTCAGCCATGTATTAATTATCTGGCCCAAATGATCACCTTCAGGCACCAGTGTGTCTCTGACATTCGTTTTAAAAGAGCCCGGTATTCAGTGCAAAGAATAAATGGATTAAAATAGGCAGCAACTTGCTAAAGTGCCAGTATAACAAGCCGAGAGAAGAAGAAAGGATGTGGGGCAGGGAATAAACAAGTGTGTGCGTGTTTGTGTGCGTGGGTCTTTACGAGTTCGCTAGCAAAAACTATGGTACACAGATGACAATGCAGCCTTGTATTTCACCCTCACTCTCTAAGCAGTTCACCTTCTACTTGGCCTCCTTCCACTTTCACCCCACCCTTTTGTACAAGGTCCAAAACGTCTGACCAGAACCATGTATTACAGAGCAACTTGCACTACACCTTACATACACACACCCACATTCCCTCTGCAGCCAAATTACTTCCACATGTGGTCGGAGAGGTATATTTAGACCTGGCTTTATAGCACAGAGGAACGCATCCACTGTACTAGGAGCTTAACTACTTCGCAGGTCCAAGCAAGGAGGGAAAGTGTGTGTGTGTGTGTGTGTGTTCGAGAGAGAAAGAAATAGAGGTTCAATCTACACCGGGCTATGCAAGCAGGAAGATCAGGGTCTATTTATAGAACATTTAACCTTTATGGAAGGAGCGGCAATATCATATCATGCCCGGCCATGAACTTTAAAGGGCCCGCGTCATGCAGTTCTAGTATATAACATACCTCAGTTTTGTGGACATGATTTAAGCCTAATTCTATGAATAAACTATAACCTGAATGGTTTTTAGTTAAGAGAAAAAAAACAAACATTTTTATTAACTTTTTGTGATGTCACAAAAAGCCCAAACACCAACATATCCATAGGTCTATTCAGTCTAGTTTAACTCCAGTAATTCAGAATGAGATGGTGTGTTTCAGTCTAGACTGCACAACACATGTCCACTCGCTCACCCTTTGTTTGCGTGCGTGGTTTCTCCGCTTGAAAAACAGAATCAGCTTCTTCCTCATCACTTGATTTCTGCCAAGAAATCAAGAAGAAATACATTCACTTCAACTCATTCGTGCACGTGCAGCAGACTAAAGAATGCTCCAACTGAACACAGCAAACCCAACAATGCATCACCACCCTGTTGCCATATAAACACAAAATAACAACAAACATGTTTGTAAATCTTTTCCAATATCATTTTTATTTTTATTCAAGGTTTCAGTACAACCAGTTTTTAATTAAAGCAATTCCCTTAAGTTGAACATCTAAAAGTAGACTTTTGTGCTCAAACTACTCATACACTGCCACCCAGGAGGAAACACACAGTTCACCAGAGATTGAGCAATTCTTGCATGAACAATCTGTCACAAAAAAAAAAAAAATTAAGTGTTTCACCCTATAGATTGTGGCCCAGAGTATGTCTTTTGTGGTTTTGGAACCGTTCCTTCCAGTATATTTTGGAATTGAGCTAATACTAAAAATAATTGTGCAATAGTTAGAGGTCACTGAAATACCCCCCCACACACACTAACTCAGTCTCACTGGCAAACTACTCTGAATAGGAGAACACTGCCTAACCTGCCCAACACTCTATTTACTCCTGGAACTGATAAGAGCCCAGACAACCTGACCTTCACCTCACTACACAAACACACACACAGTGCTTCCCTCCCACCTCCATAAAAACACCTAACCACCTGTTTGCAACCATACAGTAGAACACACATCCATTCTCTTATCTAGCTGCCCGCATACATAAACACCCCCCTGCCGCACAGGTCAGCAAGTTCACAGAGAACACGGAGTGAAAACCCACATTTAAATCTTGGTCGCCTTTTGGTCACATTTAAAAGTTGTTTAGCTTTAGGTATTTAACACAAACACCAAAAAGCACCATAAAATGTCCCTATACACATACACTCTAAACACAAACCAGCTATTCTTTAACATTTACTTTTTTTAATGCTAAGATCTGGAACATCAGTTCCAGTTATAGAGGACAATGACCCCACTCTATGTAATCGTTTCAGCTGACTTTATGGTCCCTTATCGCTTCCTTGTCATAAAGGTCCTGAGCCTACCTTCTAACTTGCACTTTCACTGTCAAAGCTGATTTCTTATCACATTATGATATGTAAGAACTAGAGCACAGGCCAGGGTGACGGCCCAATTTTTTATTTATTCATTTCATTGTTTGCTTCTTGCACATTGTACCGTGCCTCTGTGTCCATTTTCTGTCATTACAAAACGGTTTTACACAGAAACAATGAAATAAGTTAATACATAAATAAAATACTTACGTCTTTATGTTGTCGTGGTATACTTTAGTATCTGATGGCTGGTTATACAGGGGCTAGAGATGGAGAGAGGGAAGGAGGGAGAGAGGGAAGGAGGGAGAGAGAGAGAGGGAGGGAGGGAAGGAGGGAGAGAGAGAGAGAGAGAGAGAGAGAGAG
>JBBPDB010000083.1:7584978-7604979 GCA_037974465.1 Brachypetersius altus
AAGCGAGAGGTAGGGAGAGAGAGAGAGAAAGAGAGAGAAAGCGATAGGGAGGGAGAGGGAGGGAGAAAAAGAGAGAAGGAGGGAGAGAAAAAGAGAGGGAGGGAGAGAGGGAGGGAGAGGGGAGGGGGAGAGGGAGGGAGAAAGCAATGGGGAATGCAATAGTTAATTTGCTGTGAGACAGAAAATGTCTGGTTTCAGGCAGTCTAGAAGAGAAAAACTGCACATTTAATTCATCTGAACTGCTGCAAACATAACACTCACCAGCTCTACTTTAGGACCAAGTCCTTCAAAGATCTTATGGGCCTCTTCTGCTTTTTTCTGTGGACGCAGAAAGACACACAGAGACAGACACAATAATTTGATTAACTTATTTAAAAGAATTTCATTTTTAAGATCAAGAATGACCCTTTATTTCGATGTTGCCAGTTATTGTGAATGTGTGTGAGATTCCCAGCCAGAATCTGTGAAGGCCATTTCCAAGCCCCCACATGACAAAAGTGTCCCTTTCTTTCCACATGAGTCCCTGCATTTCCAAGAACATGGAGATCTTTCAAGTATGCTTGAAAAACAGTGACATCCTGAAAGATGCACACACACATCAAATACAGATATCTAGACACTAACACTTTCTGCTGGTTTACCAGTTTTTCATACCATGAAGCTTGTGTAGCTGCTTTATTAAATAGGAAGCAAATTCACTTTCTCTTTGTGACATGGCAGCAAAATACTGCACTAATGTTGCACAGGTTTATGGGCATTCATATGTCATGCAGGAATCAGCTAAACTGATTAGCATAAATGCAAATGTATATATTTCAACAGCTAAAACTTTTGCATTTGCAACATAAAAATCAATCATGATCTGTGCTCTTGGGATTTCCAATTCCCAATACCGTCAAATCAGCCGGAGTTTAAGATCTTAAACGATTTGGTCCATTCAGATCTCGCATCTGTCCATCGCACGCTCCCTCTCGACCAGCCTCTAGACCAAAGCCTAGCTTCCTATAGGGAAAATTAATGAATCCCGAACACACGCTCAGTCTTGCGCCGTAGGACTCTCAAAACTCGGATGTGGCCGAGTGAGTGTGAGAGGAGGGAAACGTATGTGTGCGGTTTGTGTGGACACACGAGTGCCTATATAACAAAACATGCTCTGTCTGCCAGGGCAG
The DNA here is from genome assembly GCA_037974465.1 of Brachypetersius altus. NCBI lineage: Eukaryota > Metazoa > Chordata > Actinopteri > Characiformes > Alestidae > Brachypetersius > Brachypetersius altus. Next base: position 7,586,148 of record JBBPDB010000083.1, read on the forward strand.
CGATGAAAAGTAGAATATGTGCATGTGTGTGAGCGAGTGCGAATATTATTACAGTAACAGTGCAGACGGCTCTTCAGTGTGAATGATGCATTGCGCAGCGAGCGGCAGCAGCTGTTAAAATAAAAAGAGACACAGAAACGGAGGGAGGGAGAAATTCAGAAATAAAAACGTCTTTCAGCATCATGAAGCACGGGCAGGATACAACTGCTCCTGTCGCCTGCGAGGCAAGGAATCAAGCATCTCTGACCTCTCCATCAATCCTGCACAGACTGTAAAGCAATGCTAAAGAACCAAGCAGACTGAGGCATGTAACCCACTACAGCCAGAGTTAACTGCAAGTGCAACTGGAGTCTTACAGGGTGCTTGGAGTCCATATTTTGCCTCTTTTACACAGGGTCTACAAAGCCAACAGTCACTCAAACTTCTCTCAATCTGCCTATAGCTTAGTGTGGCACAGATTTGATGATGGGGTTTAGGACACACTAAGACTTACTGTGCTATAGATCTGAACAACACAGGGATGTTGGCACCACAAGATTCAATTCACAATCTTTATTTACGAACATAAGCAACCCTTATTTTCTGACAAATCTTGAACTTCCAAGCTGAGGATATCTATATGTACTCTGATCAAAATTGGTCTTACACGACTGCCGCAAATTCAGCAACACAATCATTTTTACAGTTCACAGTAAGTCACACTGTGTCCCAAACTATATCCACAAGTAAGTGGCATCTTAATGAAGAGCTAGATATAATTTGAGCAGACTGAGGAATATATTGGTGCTGTATTTAGTACAGTAATGGAAACTAACAGCCACCAAATTTATGAAAAATAGGTGAAAATACAGAGAAAGAATCAAGTTGTTAAATGTTCAAATTCAAACACTACAACAGCAACATTTTTGAGACTTCTCCAAAGAAATGTGTCTGGAGTTGGCATGGTGAGGATCAGGTTAAGTCACGTGTGGTGCTGGATCTCCAAAAGTAGCCTAGAGATACAAGCTCTTATTCACCTGAAGAAAAAACGTTTTACGCGGAAATCCCCACAATAATGCGAAAACTGCAAATATCCTACACCTTTTTTTTTTTTCGCTTTTTGTGGATGTTTTCACACAAGGAGACCCGTCCACCTGCCCGCGGTGTCCCAATACTTTTGTTCTGCAACCTTCCGAGTTGCATATCTTGGCTAGGAATTTAAATTCGAATACGGGTTTACCTTCACATTTTCTTTAAGGATAATGCACTAAAAAGTGTCGTGGGAGCATATTTGGGGTTTACGCTATAAAACTTTAGGCTTTTTTTTTTTTTTACCAGAACCTGTGACCATAAACCTCCACTGTCGGCTAAACTACCGCCTTTAGTTAAATCACAAAACTGGAGAAGCAAAAATTGTCAACATTAAACATATTAGTGGAAACAGCTAATAAACTTAAACCGTAGTTAAATGCAGAGCTCGGGTGTTTGTGTGTGCCTCAGATTCCTTCTGAGCCCAGACCAGAAGAAAAGATGAACTATAGTAACCCTTCAGGCGCAGGAAAACAATCCCCCCCTGTAACACACCCTCCTTCTCCCACTTCCTCCCTCCTGCAACACATGCTAAATTTCCAGCTTTTTTTTCTCACTCCCCTAAACCTCTGCTGTCATTAAGGGGAAGCCCCTGTAGGATGATCCCACTTAGAGAGGAACTGCATTTGCTGTCCGTGTGGAATCAAGTAGAGCGGTCACTGTCAATTACATAAGCAATAAAATAATCTAATAAGGTTATGAGGATTAAAACAGCATCAGAAAACAAAGCACAAATGGACATTTTGTTTAAAGCTCCTGTCTTTTCCAAGGGCCTTTGATTTTCCTTCTTTAATGAAATCCACCATCAGTGAACAGAATAAGACATTTATTTTTGGACTGTTCATAGCTCAGTTGCTATAAATGAAGCGGAATCAATAACCGCTCCACTTCTGAAATACACCTCAATATATATATTTCTTCAAAATACTTGCTGTTCATGGAAGCTATAGAGGTCACATTTGTACAAAGCCTAATTGGTTCGTATGCTCTTTTATATTAAAATCCTAATGCAGAGATTCATTTTAAACAAAAACTATATATCTCCACACAAAGTGCTAAAATAGAAGTTTCAGATAAAGTGCAACAGAATGCTGATTCATTGGGAATATATTTAATTCTAAAATAGGAAGTAATCAAGTTTAATCAACAGCCCCGGAGTTTAGCAGACACTTGTAAAGTACACTTACCCACCATTTGCCACTACAGTTCTCATTCATATACCCTCCACTGGGCTCTATAATACAGCCTTCTCATTTAAATCATGCAAGTCAACACACAGTTTCATCTCCTTCACACAACTGTCACTCGTATTGCATAAATCCAACATATGAAGCGCATGTGTTAAAGCATGAAAAAACAAAAACACAGAGAGATCCATAGGGAACAGATTATAGAGCACATCAATGAAGCATAAAGAAGCATTTCAACACGTGAGGGGCATCTGGAATGCAACAGAATGAAACAAGCAGAAAGAACATTAAACGGAAGATGGATGGAGAAGAAAATAATAATAATTTTATAAGTCCTCTTGACATGCTCATTTCCATGAACACATGCACCAAGTCCATTTTCTCAGTGTTGTTTTTGTTTTAGCAAGTTTTCATCAACAATATTGATGATTTGCAAATTCTAATTAGTGTCCGTAAGCTTCCATTACTTGTTAGTTACAGAATCCTTATAGTTCCAGTGCAAAACTAAATGAGCAAACATGTATCGGCTGGTCAATTACATGCGAGGTAATGGTGGAAAAAGGACAACCCTGCCTCTAAAGAAAGCTCACTCTTTCACCAAGTTCTGTGGTCTAGTGTGCCATCAAACTAGGCTTTCAAGCTGTATGGATTTGCTCTAGGTGTGACTAGGTCACAACTCCACCACATCAACTTTGGTACTTTCCGAAGACATTGCCAATGTACAAAAAAAGGCATAAAGAGCAAACCAAAACTAGGTCATAGTACAGGAAGGTTCTTGTAAAACTGTGTGTGTGATCTCTCACCCGGTTCTCATCGTAGATGATCTGAACGATGCTGCGGTGCTTGTGTTCCACAGGAGGTGGAGATACTGGCTTTTCTGGCTCCACAGGCTTAGCTGCTTCCTCCTCCAGTTGTTGCTGGGAGACGCACAAACCCAAAAACACACATCAGTCGACATCATCATCATCATCATCATCATCTGACACAGAACTAGAAGATGCATTTCTGTGAGGAATTTAAGTGCGACTGTGTAGTTACTATAAAAGAACAGTGTTCTGAGACAAATAAACTCTTAACACAATCTAAGAACTTGTAATGTTGTGGTTCAGAAACAGGTGCTTTACCCGCTGCGGCTTTGGTGGGTTGGTCTTTTACCAAGCCATTAATGGGGACAGCTGAACATTTATCAGCGTTCCTGGGATTATTATTCTTAATTAAACCACAACAAACAGCAACATCTCAACATGTCTTTTTTATTTAACTGACTTGAACTTTAGTGTCTAGAAACAGCAATCACACTAATAACAAAAGGGATAACAATAATGTTTACTAGATAAATGTACAATAGTTCTACAAAACTCCAGCTGGTGTGCAGAGAAGCTGATGTATGTGGGCTGAATTTGATGCAAGACATTCTGTGCATCTGGTATAATTAGGTCACTCTCGTTCATCACTGTGCAGCTACATAATTAGAAAATGGCTCTTTGGTGTGGGACCCTCCATCAACTTTTCTGACTATGAATTTTGGCTGCTCACTTTGACCGGCCTGTGCAGTGGAAATTTGTAAGAGATCATATCAATTAAAAGAATTGTACAGTCCTCTCACTTACTCTCATCATGAAGAACTGTGCTAGCAAAAGTTTGCTAATATCACCCGTCTAATCTAAACTAATCAGTTCCATCTCCATCTTGGACTATTTTCTTTCTTGTTGTATTCACTGCTTGACCGCTCGTCAGAACGAGGAGAATGATCTGTGGCTTCACAGTGAGATCTGGTCAGCTTTCCAGCATGTTTTGACTTAGATAAAGAAAGCTTGTCTAGTCTCTGCATGTGTGTTGGAGCATGCAGAAGAGGCTAAACGTATTTAAATACAGCAGAGAACAGGAGAGCACAAGAAAGAGAGACATCCTGGGAAAACCCTCTACAAAACAGACATTAAGGGAGAATATGGGGGGGTGTGGAGGGAGAAGGGAAAAAAAACAAAAAAAACAACACACTACACAAAACTCTTTTCCAGCCAAACTCTGGCTTGGCATTCCATGCCTAATGAGGGCAGAATTCCAAAGCAAGATAGCATCAATAAAAGGGGGGGTGGAGACAGACACAGACATAGAATGGAGGACAAGTAGAAAGAACAAGCTCCACACATACAGACATTCTCTCTACAAAAATATAAGGTGTCTCATTTATTTTGAGTTCACTGTTCCTTTATTAACATGTTTAGATGTTGAGAAATATGAATAGCTATGTACACTGCAGTAGTCATATTTGGTTTAAAAAGTGTGAGAATGATTGGCACGGGGAGGAGCAATAAGCTCCTTCTGGGAGGACTACATCGCCCACAAGGCTTAGTGCTAAATGTAATCCCCCTTGGGAGGTCACACAGCCTGTTGCTTTGGGGTTGGGTGGGGACAGCAAAGCTGCTCAAGGATGAACCCACAGCGGTGCCAGATCTCCTCTACCTTGAACTGCCAGCCAAGCCGGAGGAACGGGGAGACAGTCTGCTCACCTGTTTCTTCTTGAGCTTGAAGATCTGCTGCTCAACCTTAGCAATCTCTCTGTCCACACGGTCCATGCTCTGGATCAGCTCTTCCTTTGAAAGCTTGGATGGAGATGCATCTTGTTCCTCCCCTAGAGTCTGCAGGCCTCCAGGGGACGAGGCTTCAACCTTCAAACTGAACTGGGTCTCCTGAGAAGGAGGGAAAGAACAGACAAACATTTCTAAAAGGGCCAGCTTCTCATACACAGCTTTAAAAAGAATAGCCATGTTTGTTGTTTTTTTTCTTCAAATAGCAAAGGGCTCTTCCTCATCCTAGAAGATGCAGTCTTTGTTATAACTGTTACAGAGGAATGAAAGTGAGGCCAGTGATGTTTTAGGTCATGTATCAAATCATATGATTCCTGACACCAAAATCTTTCAATTGAATCACAGAAAACATAGTAGAGACCCAAATGCATAACATGTCCCCTTTGAGTTACAAATCATGCCTTACACTAACCCACAGTTTTTGCTTCCAAAATATTAATTTCAAGAAGTGACCGTTCACTCATTGCCCAATATATTCCACAGACGCCATTATCAACTTCAACTGGCAATATTTTAAATGTCTGGCTGATCAATGTACACTAACGCAGTACAAGAGTTCCGCTTGTTACTATTTAGATGTATGCACATACATATTCAAGAAGGTGTGTGTCTCACCTTCTTTACCTCCCCCGTGGATCTCAGGCCGTCCTGTACAGAATGGGGGAGTGGAAGGATAATGCCAGAAGATAGAGGGCGAGGCATGTGGTGTTCAGAAGTACCCTCGACACGGGGCCGTTTGGCCTCCACAGCGTCGTGGTCACCCTGTGCAGACACTGTGTGGAACTGCTGCTCGTAGCCATGCCTGCGCTCTGGAGGCCTACAAACAGAACACAAACAGGCAAGCATTAAAAGAATGATCAACCTACAAATCCCATTCTACTGATAAGGGAAACAACTACGTGTGCTGAGCCTATAGATAGCAAGAGCATCTCTTACAGTCATTGTAAAACAAGCTGGTGAATGTGTGAGTGTTTTACCTCTCAGTCCCAGGGTGGAATTCTGACAGCAATGAGGGTCTGCGACGCTGTTGCTGGTCCTGCAGGTGTGTACTGCGGTATTCTGAAACTGTTAACTCCTGCAAGAAAAACAAATAAAAAGATACTTCAGATGCAATCAGAAAAGGAAGGAGATACCCAGAGCACAAACATTAGGGCCTGCAAAAGTCAACAAAAACCCAAACCCGACTAAACCAATACCGGTTGACAAAGGACAAAATGAACCCCACCCTCTTTCATTTTAGAGTGAGGAATCCGAGTGCAGAACCAAACTACTGCTGAAAACTCTTCTACACGTCTATACTGTTCAGTGCACGTGTTCTGCTGGCGCAGTTGTCCTATGTAAGACTCGGCAACTAAATTTTGCAAATAAACTGCAAACGACCTTGATGGCGAGTGTTGCCAAGCCAGTCGATCACTCGCGTCTCCAAGGCCCTTGTTTAGTGGCTGTCAGAAGTCACTTGAGACCCGAAACAATGGTTCAGTGTCCACATATTTAACCAGGTTTAAAGCCCTTATGAAAGCCAAAGTCTCACTCGCAGTACAAGAAATATTACGTCTGTAAAGTTGGCTATAAAAATGCAGAGGCAAAGATGGGCAATATTATGACACTGTTTGAGTGAAATGAATGACGCATCAAATGAAAGGTCATGCATCATGACTTCACAGCTCTTTTATGCATCATGAAGTCAAGTATTGTTATTTCACACCCTTCACACACAAAAATTCACATCAGTTTATCATTACTTTACTGCAATATTGTAATTTTAATACCATCAAACAAAAACGGAGTACAGCTTTCACAGAGCTCTGTGACTTGCTGAAGACTTCTGACCTCAAGACAGCAATATCAAACCAACAGTAGCAGTCCCAACCTTTCTCAATAAAAACACTGTCAACAGTGTTAGGCTTGGCCCTACAATGTGGTGAGGCATTACATCACAGTTTCCCAGAAAGGAAGTTTCGAAACTAAAGAATAAATCTGAGAGATAAGGGTAGAGAGACCTGACTCACAAAACTCAGTTCAATCTAAGCCTGGATTTGCTGTCACGCTATGGTGGATCACTTTCAACCAGGCTTCAGCAAGATAACTTCTGCTGCACCACTAACCCACTTCAGGCCAGCTGAAGTTTCACCTCACTCACTGACATGTTGTAAGCTAGCTGCTTTAGAATACATAATATTGTAAGTGAGTAAATACACTATGTATAGTACATGAATAAATTATTTTTAATAAGTAATAATGCATTTATTTATAAGCGCCTTTCATAACACCCAAGGTCACTTTACAGAAGTTATTATGTAATAAAAATTGAAGAATAAATAAATTAAAAAGAGTTCATATCCTAATGGGATCCTTCAGATGCGCACTCGGGGGACCAGCTGAATATCTTTAGGCGTGATGGTGACTCTCTAATAGTAATAGCATGGACTTTGGTCACAAACATCATACTTCAAATTCCACACCCACAGTAAAAACAATTAGTCATCGCTTAGGTATTTAAATTTTGTTTAACAGAAAAATCTGTTATAAATAAGGGACCCCTGGTCATACTTTTGGTTTTCAGGTTTTGTGATCCTGAAAAATAATCAGGAAGTCTCGCTGAGTTGAATGCACTTAATTATACAGCCTCCAGCTCTTTTACCCCAAACCGTTTACAAACAATTCCTTCTAAACATCACATAAATCTTTCACAACATAAGAGCAAGAGTGAAAGATAGACATACAGACAGAAAGAGAGCGTGCGAGAGAGACAGACAGACAGGCAGGCAGAGAGAGACAGACAGACAAGAGACAGAAAGAAAAAAAAAATACAGAGAGGACTTCAACTCAAGTAGCCCTCTAATGGCATGTACTTGATGGTACATATGTATTTTACATATGTGTAATCTAAGCTCACTATTAATGACATTCTCGTAAGAAACCGTAATAAACTGATTACTACTATGTATAAATACATACTTACACATTAACATTTAATAAACAAATATAATCCCTATATAGTCGAACAGTCCACATTTTATTACCGCCTGTGGATTAGGTTTGGGCAGCATATTGGTTTACCATAGTATTTAGACCAAAAAGACAACACCATAACAATGAAGGAATGCCAGCTGTACTATCAAATAGGCTCAAGCCTATCATGCATTAAACTGCATTGAAGAGAGTACTCTGCATTGGATGTGTACATATTTTCACCTAGAAAATCAACAAAGCATGGGTATGCATGTGTGTTGCGATCAAAACTTTGAGAGGTTCCTAATTCAGGCCAAATATGCTAAATGGCTGCGATTCTGAATCTAGTGGTGCAGCCTTTACTACAACAGAGGGAAAATGCTCACCTGTGGATGCCGTACTTGACTGAAGGTGTACTGGACTGAGTGGGGTTGGTAGCGGCTCTGCTCGCTGCTGAAGCTCCCCTGGCTGGGGGGAAAGCCCGAGCTGGACATGCTGCTGCTGGAGGCTCAGACTGGGCCTGGAGCCTGGAGCCTGGGGCACAGAGGTGCGCTCACGGGCTTGACACCAGCATAGCAGCGCTAGCAAAGCACCTGAAGAAAGAGGAAAGCAGTAACAGAACATCATGAGCTCAATGATCAGGACCAGTGCCATCTTACCATAACAATGCCAGTTTGTAAGAAGTTTGTGATTCATTACACATGAAAGCTGCTGTCCAGAGAACCCATGAGACACATGCTTTTGTTCTGGTTGGTAATTGCAGGCAAACCATCCCATTGATTTTCAGTTTTACTAAGATGTTTACTAGTAAACAAGCATTGAATCAATGATAAAATGGCCATAAGACAGTGGTGTTCAGTGGCGGTAGCTCAGTGGGTAGGATACTTGCCTCCGGACCAAGAGGTCACAGGTTCGAATCCTACCTTCAGCACCACCACTGGGTCCCTGAGCAAGACCCTTAACCCCAAGTTGCTCCAGGGAGAGACTGTCCCCTGTAGTTACGGAATGGAAGTCGCTTTGGATAAAAGCGTCTGATAAATGCCGTAAATGTAAATGTAAAGCAGACCGGTTCTAGTTCTACTCTAATTTGGGTCCTCAGACCCAAATAAACACAGCTCTCTTACATAATACAATTTAAGAACATTGTAGGTTTCCTTTCTGGGAAAGTGTTTTCTGTATGGTTAACATTTACAGTACAGTGTAAGGCTCCTTTCAGTCTAATAAATATGTGTCAGTCATGCAACAGGGCTGCACAAAATAATCATATTGAAGGAATGGATTGGCATAAAAGATTTTTCCACTTATCCCAGAAGCGGTCAAGCATTCAAGACAGGGTTGGTGTCCATATTTTGCTACTCTAGTTTAAAACTGAATCCACAAAAATTAAAGTTGCTGAAAACACTAGTCAGCCAAAACATTGCTGAAAAACTTTTGCAGAAACAAAACTATTGATTCTACTGTTTTGTTGCCCCTGTTGCTCTAAAGACACTTAAATCTCAAGAGGTTTTGTTCAGACTTTTACAGAAGTTTCTCATTCTTATTATGCCATATTCAACCACATACTCCAATAAAAAAACACAACCTTTGTGGTGTTATGACTTGGCTAAATGTGGCCCCGGCTTCTGCAGACTCAGCAAACACACAGGTCTTTTAAAGGCTGTTTCCAAAATGACAAACCAAGACATGGTATTCTCTTACACTATAATCTACATCTCTCAACCCCTTCTTCCGTCCGTTCTTGCATCCCTTCGGCCTAAGTCTCACAGGCAGCCTTCTGATTCCTTCATTTCACCACATGGCCGTTCACCAAATCATTCAAATTCTGCCTAACAGAGCACTGCTGTCAGGCTGTAACACGAGCTACAGCGCCGGTCTCACGCTCCGAGACCGAACAAGAGAACCTGCCAGAGAGATATGGAGGAAGAGAAGGAATGTGAGTGTGAAAGACAAGAGTGCAGAGAAACATGTGAAAGGGAGACAGAAGGAGGAGCGGGGTGTCACTCCTGCATCCTGCAAAAAAATCGAGGATTTGTCAAAAACATCTGCTGCACTGATGTCATTCAGACGCCACTGCAGAGAGGAATTACAAAAATGGCGTCTGTTTTTATTCCCCACTCCATTCCCTCTTCAGTCGCAACATTTGTACATGATTTCACAGCCAAATAAAAATGCCACAGCACCTGACACTTTCCACAAATCCCAACAGCACGAAGCGGCATAGTGTGGACCAGAGCTGGTACGGACTGAATTATTTCAGCACCATGGAGTACACAGAAAATCCTGCGTCGTTCAGTAGCACATTTCAGTACCTCAGTGTTCGGTATCATCAGCCTCACACAGCCAATAAAAGAGCTCGGTCCCAAATCTAGACTGGCTGATACGCATGTTATTAATATCAGCGGCCTGTTCAACAAAAACAAACAGCAGCGCCTCTGAATAATAAAATGAAAGACTATCCTCGCTACTATGACTGCGGCTGGAACTCTATTTACAGAGAGGCAAGCTTTTATTTTATTATTTACATTTAACAGATGCTCATTTTATTAATAGAGCACATTTTAAAATCATCTGCCACTGCTCAGTCTGCAAAAAGGTACAAGTATTAAAACTAAGTTAACATGGGGAAAGAGCAAAGATGCTAAAAACAAAAATGAAAGACAGTGATGCTTGATGCACTGAACTAGACACTAACTGACCACCCCCTCCACCACCCTAACTTTCATAATATCTTTAACTGCTAAAAAAATATAATAAAAAAAAAAAGTGATAAGTATTCAGGTGAGATGTAAAGCTGTGTTGTTATTGAATCAGAAATTAGTGACGGTCCTCTAGCACCTGTGGGCCTCGCACAGAATTTCAGCTCATGCTCTGAGGCTGGCACTGCCAGGGCTATGAGGACTGGCCAGGCAATGCTGGGGTCTTCAAAGAGGAATTTATGTTACATATTATATATGAATTTACAAAGTTACATTTAGTAGCTACTAGAGAAGCATAATCAAAATCAGCAGATATTTGCTCCAAACCTGAAATGATCAATTAGTCAGTGTATTTTCATACATTTTTTGTGCGATTTTATGACATAACAGGTGAAAGTCTGTCAGTTCTGCCAAATGTAGCCCAATTTCACATGAACCACTGGGCCAAACAGCCAGGCACTCCAAATGCTGCTCTTTGATTAATGTCATTTAAACAGGAAATAGTTTTTTTTCACTTTATAAATGTAAAATACCTGTTAGGTTCACTTAAACAGTAAATAAATAATATTAATACTGAAATGTTGTCTAACAAAGACTGAAAATGTACTTGTGTTTCCTGTGTCCATTTAGCCCATATGAGTTTAGCTGCTGGCTAAACAAAAGCAAATAAATTCTGGTCATCGGCTAAATTTAGCTGTTAAATCAGCATCAGTCATAAAAACTCATTAGAAGTGAAGCCCTGGTTGCTAGGTTTCCATCCATGTGTTTTTATGCAAATTTTGACAAATTAGACATGATGGAAAGGGCGAACACAGAATAAATTTCTCATTAAAATAGTGTATGCTCGCTTAAAAAGGCAAATACTTTAAAAGAAATGCAATAAGAGCTTGAGTAAAACAAGCAACATAATTGCTTACGGCCAAATTAATAGAGAATTACTGAACCTCCTACAACCAGCTCAAACTGTTGTTGGGTTGTACATTTTTGGATGAGGTTGCCAGTCTTATAATGCATGTAGAAATACTCATGTTTCTATTCTAAACAGCTTTGTAAAGGGGAATATAAACACAGCTAAATGTGTTTACTACAAAACAATAAGCCAAAAATAAATGTAAAAACCTTTTCACAATTTAAAAAAAACCCAAAACACTTAGAACCAGAGTTTCTTTTTTTGGGCACACCTTCGACTACACAATGAGGCAAAAAAAATTCAGGGGTTTATTCCATCACTCAATTAAGCTTAATAACTACAGACAAATTAGGCAGGGCAAGAAAGCAATTAGGCAGCAGTGTTACAATTCTAATATCACACTGACAGCTCAGTATCAGCCAAAACTTACAGCCAGGGAACAGCATCATCCTGATGATCGACACAATCCTAATTGTATGACAATCTGGACAAGGTAGTTCCTACACACAGACAAACCATGGAAAGGACAAAATATTGTTTAGTTGACACAAACCTCTAAAAAACTGAGTCAACGTGGCAGCCTGCCCCTGCAGGATTTTTCTGCATGTTCCCTGCACAGCCTGGCCACAGACAAAGCAAAATAATTATACGCCCTGTGTTAGACTACCACTGTCCTACTGCCAGCAGATTGAGCAACTCGTTTAAAAACCAATGCGCAACGAAAATCAATCAATAAATAAACACACACCTCCTGGTGGTTTTCCTAGTTTAGCTGCACATGATACAGCACTTTCGTTATTTATGACAATTCCACTAATATACGGGACTGCTGGTGGTCTGGTGATTAGGGAGCAGTTAATGCAATCAGAAGGCCATGGGTTTAAATCCCAGGACTGTTAGTGCCACCACTGAGGTACCCTTGAGCAAGGTACCCTCCCCACACACTGCTCCCCATTGGTGGCTGACCACTGTTTCACTTGGTGAATGGGTTAAATGCAGAGAAAGAATTATGAAATCATTCACCTTGTGGTGTGGTGTGCAGTGACCGGTAGCATGAAAGAGGAAAGAAAGTAGCTCAGTTCCTTTGATAGCTCAGTTGGCGAAGAGGCTCAAGCGCTGATCAACTCTGGTATAAATTTGATTTTGACACCGTCATTCAAGAATGAAGGCACGGCTTAATTTACAAGGTGAATAAAGGGCAAACTTTAGGCCACACACGATGGTACACAAGTGGAAAAAAGATAGACGCGAGACTGTGTATATCGGTCAATCTTGAAGGAATAGTAACAAATGGCGTCTTTAATTCTAATGGATATAGGTATGAGAATTAATTAATGAGCTAGTTCATCATTTAGGGTCGTCAGGTCTGGAGTGTCTCAGCTAATATGACTAGAAAGGGAGGTTTGGTGGGATGGCCTGCACATCAGCATGTTTGACAAGAGGGATCAAAAAGTCACACTTAGTGTGGTGAGAAATCCACCAGACTAATCAGAGTGTGTGTGTATCCATAACCCTCAAAAAAGAAACATACACACATTTCTATATATTTTTTATCAAATAATCCATATATACGTTAAGCAGTGTTAAATACAGGATGTCTTAAACTTCGTCAGCCCTAGAGAATGCTTAAAATTGAGGCTTAATTATGTGCAATGTAATGCAATTCATTTTAGACATCAACATGTAAAATCAGATCTAATGCCATACTGATGTAGTGCACTGAGCATATTTTTAGGCACAGAGACCTAAAGAACATTTGCACATTTGAGCAATGAACGGCACGGAAAGACCACAATGTATTCATCAGAGTATGAGAGTTTGTTGGGCTGAGCAAAAGAAACTCAACATCTGTAAAACAAACAACAAAAACAATATGCAGAGACTGCAAGCCATGTGTCTTTAAAAACTCCTCTTGAACTCCACATAGACGTTTTAACTGAGAGAAAGTGAAAGCAGCCATACAAGAGTCAAAATTAAGGTAAATATCTAACATTTTCCCCCCCGAAGCAACAGACTCCCCAATGCACACTACCTGGTCACTTTAACACACTCTCTGCACTTATTTGCACTACAGCTCCGCAAAACATGGACTATCAGAGCCTTTTGCTTATTGGAGCCTTCATAAATAATGCTTTATTATATTTTGCAATATGAAATTCTGTTGTTTAGTGCAATAGAAACAATATTTTCCTCGAAATGTCATAGCTGCAGTATAACATACATAACTTTACATTTAAAACCTTCTTACATATGCAAATATATATATATATATGCATATGTAAGAAGGTTTTAAATGTAAAGTTATGTATGTTATACTGCAGCTGACATTTTGAGGAAAATATTGTGTTTCTATTGCACTATATATAATACAATTAATTATGTCCAATGTAATGCAACTCCATGTGCAATATGGACCACTGTAAAATGTTTACAAACGGTCACAACTTCCGTGTGACATCCACGTCTCATTTTCTATATTTTCATATATTTTTTTTATCTATGCTTTTTATCTTGTAAGTAGAAATTTAGCTTCTATTCAAATTGGCCTGCATCCAATGTTGTTCTACTTGCACAATGACAATAAAGATTCTGATGTAGTCACTTGGTGTGATCTACTTGGTGTGTATACACATAGTCTTAGAACACAATTCAAGGTGCTCTTAGAAGAGACAAAGTTTGAGATTCACTTTCACTGGATAGCAGCCTCGCTGGGCAGCTGGTGGCCTGGTGGTTAGGGAGTTGCCGCTGCGATCAGAAAGAGGTCTGAATCCTGCTTGCAGAACAACTGAGGTGCCCTTCAGTAAGGTACAGCCCCTACACACTGCTCCCCGGGCGACGTGTTCCCCGTGGCCCACTGCTTCCATTATTGAATGGGTTAAATGCGGAGTAAGAATTTCACACTGATCACACATGTGATGTGGTGTGTTCACGTATGACACTACCCTAAAAACGAGGCCACTGGTTGAGCATTTAACGCTCAGAGAAGAGAAACTGAAAACATGAGTGGAGAAGCGTTGAATATTCTATTTCATCCCGTTTTACGGACTGCTATCCATCTGGACATATCAAGACGAGCCTGCTAACATTAGGACATTATTTGGCAAGCAAATGCTGGTGACCCCTTTTGCTCTGACCTGAGCAACAGAATGAAGTTCTCCCACACCAAATTCATCCATATCTTTATAGACCTTGCTTTGTGCACTGGGGCAGAGTCATGCTAGAATAGAAAAGGTTCTTCCCCAAACTGTGTCCACAAAGTTGGAAGCATGTCCTTGTTCAAAATGTCTTTGTATGGTGAAGCATTAAATAACACTTTTGTCTACAGTGCATTTGCTAGTGCAGAAACAGAACCAGAAATAAGGTAGAAATTGAGACTATATCAACCTGGATGTTATAACAAAATATGTATTTCTTCAAGCTTAAATTAAGTAAAATAAACACTATTTTTATAATCAAGATTTTTTATTTGTCTCACACACACAATTACTACAATGTGCCCCTGAAACATCTATGAGACTGTCAAACACAGTCCTGTGCAAAAGGCTTAGGCGCCTATGCAAATTGTTCAAACCCATTTTGTGTAATAATGTGTTCTTCAGCTTGCAAAGTCAACATTAAAATGCATGCATATACTTAAGAAAGCAGTAAAATGACACGACATTTATGCTGTATACAAAGTAGTTGATATTTTATGAGCTGGTGAAGAGTCAAACCAGGTTTCTGGTGGAAGCTAAAAGTTAGCTTTCTTCTTCTAATTTTCCGTTCCACCTTAAAAGCAGCAGCTGCTGCATTGAGTCTCATAGAGGCATTAATGCTGTCTATGCGTTATTTAAGGTGGAACTGGACAGTAGACATTACAGAGCTGGAGAACAGGAAACCAACTCCAGCCCTGGAGCTGAGGCAACCGTCGTTATTGGTCTCATTGAGGGATAACGAAGCTCGACAGAGTGTTCTGCATGGCTTAGGAAGGTTCAAATTGCATATAGGGTTAAATGATCGACGTATTTGAGAACGTAGAGTATAAACTTAGAACGCAATACGCCTCTGAAGCCCGACTCACCTTTGGTTTCCAAATCGAGTCGCCATCTTTAGCCAGCTAAGCTAACGGAGCCTCGGAACTTCAGAGAGGTGCGTTAAACAACAAGGCTGTTTAAAATCATCTTTTTACACACAAGGGAAGCCAAAGATGCAGCAGAAAATATCTAGGACTTACCTCATGGCCTTGTATATTTCCACAACCTGTATTAAAGGCGAATTTATGTAAGAAAAACGTGTTTTTTCTCCTCCTCCTCTGAAGGACTGCTCGAGTGTGGCAGACACTGATCTTCTGCACAGCCACCACCACGGTGCTATTTGTCCTAGCAGCAATACAAACACTCTACCACACACCCCTTCATTTAAATCCAATTTTAGCCAAATACCTCAATTTAAACAGAGGTAACTCGTATATTTTACTGATACAACCAACGCTGCTTTCCTATCTGCCCTGAAATCTCCGCTCTGTGTTTTTTTGTTTTGTGTCTATCAGCCAGGACAACGCGGTGTGACGTGAAAAAGTTTCCCCACAGGCTCCTACGAAACTCCCCCACCCAAAACCCTTTAAAGCACCCCCTTTCCTCTCAAAACAGCTTCTGCATTACCTGCGTGCTGTTTTAAAACGCCATACCTAAAAAGCACCTTCAACATTCATGAAAATGTGCCACATAAATATTTTTGTTATTTGTATCCATGTGTTGTTTTATTATTGTTACACAGAACGTGCACTACAAAAGCACGATGTTAATACTCTGTCACCGTGCTGCTCGTAATATTACGAAATATTGCAATCCTGAATATTTGTCCTCTATTTTCTGTTTTAGTACCATACGAACCACAGCTGGAACCTTTAGTGGTTCAGGAGCAGGGTGATGTTCCGGCCGGATTGCTTTGCAAAGCGGGAGACATGTGTGTTTTGGTCTGGGTGGTTTGTTGTTGTTGTCTTGGTTACTTTGTTTCTGTTAAAATAATATTTAACAGAGCACGAAGGGCAGGTGGTTATCGTCCTGTAAGCTCCAGCAAGGATGCAAAATTATCCCCGTCCAGCTCCAGGCGGAGTTCTGGAGAATTGCGGGCTGTCCGGGCTCTTCTCGTGACAGCACACCCAGACGACGAGTGCATGTTTTTCTCTCCTTCTCTTTTAAAACTCGTCGAAACAAACGCAATTGTTCACTTGCTGTGCTTGTCCTCAGGTACGTCTGCAGCTACTGCAAAATCTTACCTCCGCTCCTCAAACACTGTCCTGTTTCTAAGCATTTCCACTTTAAACAAGTCACTGAACTGTTCTGTGAACATACACTATATGGATAAAATATTGGGACGCCTGATCATCACACCACCAGACACTTTAATAATATTGCATTCAAATACATAGACATTAATATGGAGTTTGTCACCCTTTTGCATCTATAACAGCTTCCACTTTTCTTGGACATCTTTCCACAAGATTTTGGATTATTTCTGTGAGAATTTGTGACCATTCATTCTGTAGAGCATTAATGAAGTCATGTTGGATGAGAAGTCCTGGCTCACAATCTCCATTCCAGTTCAACCCAGGGGCTTTATAACATTGCATTCAAATACATAGACATTAATATGGAGCTTGTCCCCCCTTTTGCATCTATATATTTAACCAAGCCTTAAACATGTTTCTTTATAATTAAAGGAGTTCAACGCACATGTGGTTAACAGTAGAAAAATCTATTGCATAAAAGATGATCTTGGAAGTTACTTTTAATCACTTGTACAACTTACAGGAAACTACTACAATCAAGGTGTCCAGCGCAGAAAGGAGCTCCTCGACAGCTGTGCAGTTTTGGGAATACCGACCCATCAGGTCACCATTGTTGACAACAAGTAAGAACTACTTAACACGTCCTTGTGTCTGAGTAGTAAATCAATCCCTAAGCTATTGGACTCTAGTCACTACTGGACAGTTTATCTCAGCTGTTCAGTAGGGTTTGTATGTTGCACCTCTGACACGGCAAACTTAACAGGGGTCCATGAAGTATATAAATCACCACCAGTATGGAAATATGGGGACTGATGCTGTTATCTGACACTTTTCTTGTACATTTCTGTAAAATGCCAATAGATA
Organism: Brachypetersius altus; assembly: GCA_037974465.1. Taxonomy (NCBI): domain Eukaryota; kingdom Metazoa; phylum Chordata; class Actinopteri; order Characiformes; family Alestidae; genus Brachypetersius; species Brachypetersius altus. Next base: position 7,603,685 of record JBBPDB010000083.1, read on the forward strand.
CATTTTATAAAGTGTACAAATCTTGGACTAGATCTACCAGGATTAACCTTATTATACATAGTAGTACTTTTGTACATATTTGTTTATAAACATTTTTATTATAATCATAAATATAAATCCATATTACGTATTCATGTTGTAGATTTATTATAGTACATTATATTTGCCCAGTACATTGTTTATTGTATCCATTAATCACTGTTGTCGTTTTTATTGTGCTGTACTTGAGAGACACCATCTGCCGGAATCAAATTCCTTGTATGCGCTCGCTCACATACTTGGCCAATAAACGCGATTCTGATTCTGATTCTGATTAGTTTAAATGTAACACAAATATATAAAATGAATAAAATATCGGCATTTTCACACAGCAACCCTGAGTCCTTACATTGTATGGAACTGAATTGGATTGTATGGAGTACAGTTATCTGTAATTTTAGATTAAATAAAATAAATTCAAATGTGTATACTGTTCTGATTAGATATACTGTTCTACATGTTGACTGATCAATATGATAGTCAGCACACGTTGTATAGTTACACCTTATTAAAAACAGCCTTTTAAGCACTACAACAACGGCCTCAAAACTGTAACATTAGGCTAATCGAGGGTCTCTTCATCCACCAGACTGACTGGCAATAAAAGCAGATCTGCTCCTGGTGGGGGCGTTCCTTCTACGCACCGAAAATAAACAGTCAGGCCCAGCTTGCCCCTCCCTTGAGGCATCAACCCTAGTGAGTGCAGCCATTAAGGGTGTGCCATGCTGGGCCTGAGCCCCTCCCCTTCTCCCCCCACAGCTACTGAGGGAGCAAACAGTGGTCAGGCTACAAATCAAGTCTGCTCATTCTCTCCACAACAGGGCTGATGTATGGGGCCCTTCTGTCACTGGAACGATAGAGAGGCAGCAACCTGGACACACAAAGCGCCTCAGAGTAGAAGTAATAGTCCTGGGTCAGCTTTACGACAGAACAAGTGGGGCACACGTTTGCTCCCAACACATTTATATGGTTGGTTGTGTGTCTAAATCGCATTTTGAGGACATGTTATTAATATCCTAGATTTTTTGGCTGCACTTAATGAATTTACCCACCCAGCACCTTTTCCACCGTAGGCCATGTCATTCTTCAGTAATGCCATTAACATAGTTCAGGAATCAGAAATGTAGTTAGGGAGTCAGTAAATGTAGTTAGGGAGTCTGTTTTAATGTAGTTCAGCAATCAGTAACGGCATTAATGTAGTTCAGGAGTCAGTAACGGCATTAATGTAGTTCAGGAGTCAGTAACGGCATTAATGT
>JBBPDB010000083.1:7621281-7633454 GCA_037974465.1 Brachypetersius altus
AATCAAATGACGACTTCGAGATTCCTGACGTGTTTCCAGTTAAGTGTACCATATGCATCAGACGTTTAGGCAACGTTCGTCTGAGGCTGAGACTAGGGTGGTGGTGGCCTAGTAGGTGGGATACTTACCTCTGGACCAAGAAGTCATGGGTTTACATCCTCCCTTCAGCATACCACCACTGGGTTCCTGTGCAAGACCCTTAACCCCAAGTTGCTCCAGGGAGACTGTCCCCTGTAGGTATGTAATGAAAGTCGCTTTGGATCTCAACCATTTTCTTTAACCAAAGTGTTAGACAGGACCATTATGAGAACATCAATTGATGGAATGTCTTTTGGAAGAATGGTGCTTCATTTTTCCATTACAGACTGGTAGAATCTATGTCAAGGCACACTGAAGTGAACTGGTGGCTTGTTGTGGCCCTTACTAAGACATTTGGGGCCAGATGTGGCTGTGATGAGACCTAGGGGTGGAGGTAGCTCAGTGGGTAGGATACTTGCCTCCGGAACAAGAGGTCACGGGCTTGAGGCCTTCCTTCAGCACCACTGTGTTCTAGAGCAAGACCCTTAACCCTAAGTTGCTCCAGGGAGACTGCCCCCTGTAGGTAGTGAATGGAAGTCGTTTTGGATAAAACCGTCTGAAAAAAGCCATAAATGTAAATAAGACTGCAGTCTGTGCTCAAAATGTACATATAAATGTAACAAATGGTTCGTATCCCTTCCAACTTCTGTCCCGGCTTTGAGGTGCGGGCAAAATGAAGTAATAGTCTTCTGTTCCACCAAACAATTTTAGACTAAGAGCTGTGCTTTGCCGCAACTTGTTCAAATGCGTAATCAGCCACATTCTATTCTGCATGATTCCCCCATGTTTTACACAGCCTCCCGTGTTCCCACGACTCATAAACTGAATGCTTAGGCTTGTGTACCATACATAACTTATAGGCATAACTTATACACTTGAACTGTGACGGCCAGTGCCGTTTTCTATGCTGTGGTGGTAGTATGAAAGTAAAGAGACTTAACAAACTGATCAGGAAAGCTGGCTCTGTGGTAGGTGAGGAACTGGACAGCATGGAAACTGTGGCTGAAAGGAGAACATCGTCCAGCCTTCAGTCCATCATGGACAATGTAGATCACCCACTCCAAAATGTGGTGAACGATCTGAGAAGTACTTTTAGCCCTTCTTCCCACCACCATCAGACTCTACAACTCCTCCCTCAGTCACACACCCTCACAGTAATCTGCTCAATTGTCTGCTGCTCCTTTTTGTATATTTATTACGGGTTTATTTCTATCGTTGTGTGGAAGACTATGTGCATTATTTTTGCTATGATGTGCAACAGTCTATGTGCAATACTGTGCAATGTTCTTACCAGGTGCTAAAACATTATGTGCAGTATTGTTTGTTGTCCTCTAAATGGTGTTTAATCACTTAATTACTTACAACAACTTCTGTGCAATAGTATTCACGTGCAATATTACTACTCGGTCAATACATTCATTGCCTAATATTACTTAATAGTTCTTCATTACTACTGATCATCTAATAGTGCTTATTCCAATAGTAACTTATTCTAAATGACCATTTGTGTCAGTTGTTTTTCTACTCAGCTGTGTTACTTTATGGGTTGATATTATATCAAGCATTTCTGTATGTAGCATAGTCTATTCATACTGTGGTTGCTTTCTTTCTAAGGGTTTTTAAATTTTTGATTTTATTTAGACTTTTTTTTTTTTATTATTTACATCGTTCTTGTGTCTCTGTGTCTGTGTGTTGTAGGAGTCACGACAAGCAGTTTTGTCAGGGATCAATAAAGTTTTCTGATTCTGAAAATGCTAGCGCAAGTTCTTTGGTCCACATAAAAAAACAATAGGTCTGGCCATGGTCCATATGAGCATGTGCAAATGTGTACATTTGTTATTCGCATAGACTCCCTTTGCTCAGCTCCACTGCGCAGTGAGTGTGTGTTTATGGATTTCTGACATTCAAGCCCCACCTCACGTCCCTCCACTCTCCAGAAGCCACTTTACTCGCCTTGTTTGCTTTGGCAGCGCTGGACATTTCCACCAAATTATGGTATTCTGTCTGCTTTTCTCTCCCTGTACAGCAGGCCAGAGAAACCACTCGGTCCCAAAAGCACAGCAGAAAGGCGCAGCGGTATCTCACCGCCTGGTATAGGCAGAGATTCCTGACTGACTGGGATGAAGGATGGGAAAAAAAAAAAACATGCAGCCAATTCTGCCTCCCTGCCAAACCCACACCTGCCTAAAGTGCTGTGTCTTCAGAAGGCTAGCTCTAATTTCTTCTTGTTTCCTCAACACCACGACCCCCACCTAAACCCTGTCAGACAGAAAACGCAGACAGAATTAGCCCTTAAATATCAGTTCTTGAATGCCAAGTGTTGTTTGGTTTGCTGTTGCACTCACTCACTCAATATGTCAGTGTGTTGTAGTGATTGTGGTGCTCTTCCTAGATTTTTACATGTTATCAATCTTCATCTCAAATATATTATTCAGTGCATGCCTTTCATAGACAAGCGATGACCAAACATCACAGCCATATACTTGTTGAACAAAACAAGGGCATTAATATGGAGCTGGTGCAGAAGAGCATCTCCTCCGCATGGAAGGCTGAGCACTGTATTTTGTAATGGGGGTTTTCTTCCATTCAGCCACAAGAGCATTATAAGCTGTTGAGCAATAAGATTGGTTGTTTCAGGTCATCTCAAAGGTATTGGATGGGGCTGAGCTCTGTCCAGGACAGTCAAGTTCTTCCACACAGAATAAACCGTTTTTTAAAACAGGAAAACAATTTTCCCAAAAATATTTGCCACAAAACTATACACACACACTGTATTGTGGAATGTCACCGCATGCTGTTAGCATTAAGATTTCTTTGACTGTCTGACCTCTTGAGCTATTATCTTCAAAGCCCTCAGAATCTAAAGCTCAGTCATGGCACAGTGATCTGCAGGTAATTTTAAGAATGAAGAACCAATCATAAGAAGGTCCAAAGATGACTTTATGGATCTTCAGTGACATCTCCCTCTACTTTTTATCATTTAAACTCTTCTCTACATTGGTTAATAATAGGTTAATACTGTTTTCTTGAACAATGATTTCTTGAAAACCCATTCAATTTGTCATTATATGTTGAATGTTTCTGTTTCGTGTCTAATATTCAGTGTTTTCACAGGTGCTGACATTTGATGAGGGAGGAGTCAGCGGGCACGCCAATCACATCGCCATCTATAGAGCTGTCAGGTACCTTCTGATCCATTCAAGCTCATTGCTCAGTTTGGGTTTCCTTTGATGATGTGCAATGCCCCAGTCTATGGAGAAGCAGCCCCGTATCGCTATGTTCCCATCATTCTCTGTGGGGGTGGTATCATTGGAAGCAAACATGTAACCAATCATTCTCTGAACAGAAGAACCAGAATTATTATTGTCAGAGTTCTATTCTTGTCTCTGACCAGTATACACTGTTCCAGAACAATTCTGGCTTGTCTAAATGCTTGTACATAAATTGCATTTCTGACGTAAATCTTTTAACAGACCTTTTTTTTGTGTGGAGTGTAGAAATGAAGACGATTGCGAGGAAGTTATTGCTGTTGTGTAACTGTTGTTTCTGCTGATCAGGTCATTCTGCAGCTCTTGCCTTCTTTCTCTTTAGTCTAAGACAAATCATACATGGTGCTCCTTTCCCTGAAAGTTTAGTTGTGGTTCAATTAACTTTCCCAACCTATTATCACACCAGTTGTACTCTCCGCAAGGTCTTTGCTAGGGCTTTGTTGTAGCTTCTTCCATTCAAGAGATGTTTAATTCGATTGTTCCATGAAATCTATGAAATCAATGCTGACATCAATGATCACATTATTTTTACTTTCATTCATGCACCATTCATTTGTAGAACTTGCTTTATTTTTCAGCTTGACGTGCTTTGATTGTAGTGTCCAATAGAGATGCATTGTTCGACCCTCAACTGCAGGTCCCACAGGTTGGACATGTTTGGGTCAGCTTATTAGAGAAGTTCATTCAGTTGTAAATATCTTGCAGAAACACGGCGAATTAAGTTGTGTTCAGAAATTTTTTAGGGTGAGGAATGAAGTTAGGTGCACTGCATCAAACGTTTTCAGAGATCAGAGCTTTAGAGTGCCACAATTGTTGGCACTACTGTCTGGTGACCATAAGCAATTCTACAAATGAATGGTGCAAAAATGCTCTGGTGATAATTGCACCTAGTGTTACTTTATCAGAAGCTGTCTACACATACATAGCAAGTTGAGACGTTTCTCCATGGGTGCAACATATAGCAACATTCAACAATCAATAACAAGTTACTAGAGACAGTAGACAGCATAATAAATACACACAACATATGTAATAGTGCAGTGTAGGCACTATGTAAGCCTTCTAGAATGATTAGTATTGCATAAGTATGGTTATTGCCAAGGAGGCAGTTAGTGGCTTTGAGTAAAGTGCAAGGAATGAAAGAAACATACAATAAATAGACAGTATATCAATGTGACAGTAGTGTGAATGGGATGTAAATCTGAAACTATACAATAAATAGACAGTAAACCTTCCAGAATGAATAACATTGCACCATATAAATACAAGAGTACAAGAGTAAAATGTGAAGGAGATGTAAACCCCTTTCGATCCCCGTTGGTGCTGCAGCAGCCATCTGTCTACATTTACATTTACGGCATTTATCAGACACTTTTTCCAAAGCGACTTCCATTCCTTAGCTACAGGGGGCAGTCTCCCCCTGGAGCAACTTGGGGTTAAGAGTCTTGCTCAGGGACCCACTGGTGGTGTGCTGAAGGTAGGATTCAAACCCATGACCTCTTTGTGCAGAGGCAAGGATCCTACCTCTAGGCCACCACCCTCCAGTCTAAGAGAGCCCAACTGGCTTCGCTGTCTCTGGGCGACTAGATTACTGCTTCTCAAATGCCTGAGGACTTCTGGACATAGAACCAGTATAAAAGAGCACTTTTATTAAATACATTTGAGCCAGTGCCAGTTTTGTTAAGCTCTGCAAACATGTAGGCCAGTTTTTCCTTAGCTTCATATTTAGTGTGCTCAAATATACTCCCAACACAGCCACAAGAACGAACATACTCCATCATACACACATAATATGGGATCATATACATACGCACTTGACATACACACTTGACATCCAAATGGCATGCACATACACTTCTCAAACAATGCGACACACACACACACACACACACAAAACTTTTGCACTCCCACACACACAGCCTCGGCTTTCCCTCCCAAGATGCTTGTGATTTGCATAATTCCACATGCTGCATAGTTCAGAGATATTCTAGAGCCACATACAAGAACTGCGCCATCAGACGTCTCCTAAATCATGTCGTCGGGAGAGAGAAAGGGGAAAAAGAGCAAGGGATAGGAAAGAGCGGATGTCTTGGACCAGGCAACTGCGGTTGTTTTTTCCAGGAACTGCGTAATTCATCATGAGCAGACAGAACAGTATTAAAAGTGCGTAGCCCTCAAAGTCAAAGTTCCCAAATTTTTTGCAGCTTTCCCCTTAAATCGTATGTGGTCGATTGGCCAAGACATGTCGGGTATCTGAAGTTTACTTTTTTAGTTTCGAGAGGCTAATGCTAATGCTAATTTGTATACTGTATGCTGCCTCACCCCCTGAAACAATGTCAGGTAATCTCAAATAGACTTGCTTATGTGGTTTCTGACATCGCATGACATATGGTTGTCCATAAAAATGGACAAAAGTAGTAGAAACAGTAGCAACTGTTATGTTGTAGCCCAATTTTTGCCTCTAGTTTGTCCATTTGTACATTTTAATATATACCTGTATGTCAGACAGTATCAGAAACTGCATCAAGTCAGAGTAAGATTGCTGGCCAATGAAGCAGACTTCAGACACCAAGCATGTCTTGCTACTTCACTCTCCTTGGATTAAAGGGAAAAGTGTGTTACTTTTTGTCCTGAGTAACACTTAAAACAGATCGTTACATTTTTTAGCCCAAGAAGAACTTGCCGTATATTTATGCCCTCTTTTGTCCTCTGCACAAGGTTACTGAAGTTCAGATCACTAGTGAAGTCCATTAAGATAAGGCCGCAGTGGCCAAAAGCACAGGTCACTTCTCTGGAATTGCAAACAAAGGTTCCCTGTGATACTCCCTGAACGAACCGCACACTGGAGAAAGCCGTGTTTGGTTATTGAGCAATGCTCAGTCATGAGGAGAGTCAGCCAAGCGCTCTGTCTCATCCAAGCCCTGTCCTCATTACAGTCGTGTGGAGAAGTGATAATATGGAGCCATCTGCGTGTTCTCAACTTTATTATCGCCCTGTGCACTTCAGCTCTTCCCTTCTTATTCGAAAGTTCTTTTTAAAAAGAGGAAAGAGGTGGAGTGTACTTTGGCAGCCACGGTTAGTGGATTGAGAAATCGGTGCTTGTATAAGGTTGCACTAGAATGTACACTGCCTTTCAAATGTTTGGAATCACCTGTCATGATCACTTTCCATTTATATACAATAATAACTTAATGTATATCATAAAGATGTAACTTTCTGAAAGTTATTGTCAAGAGGTGTGTATATAGCAAAGTTAACAAGAGAGCAATAGAAAAAACAAACAAGAAAGCAGTAAAAAGATGTGTGTTGTTTGTAAAAAGTAGTACAAGTAGTCAATTTTTTGAGCTGATAAGAACACAGGTTCAGTTCCAGATTCCTCTTTGGTTCCTCCAGCCTTGTTTGCATTTGTGAAACTCCATCAGCCACTTATGATTTAATTTAATGAAGGACCACCAGGTTTCTGATGGTAATACTGTGCTTCCACACGGAACTGATTTATATTATGTACATAAAATCACTATTTACTGTAAAATGTATTTATTCTTTTTAGTTTTATTTAAAAACTAAAGATGCACCGAAATGACTTTTTTGGGCCAAAACCGATAATGAGGAACAACTTGGCCTAAAACCGAAATGCAAACGGAAACACAGAAAGAAATTATTATACCGATTTTTGTAATATTGCTATTATGGCTGGGACTGTGTGTACTTGGAATTGCATAAATTAGTATTCATGGTTCAAATAATACATTTGTCACAAAACTATGAAAATATTTATTTAGCATTCAAACAATGCACAATATAAAATACAAATTGAAATAAAATATTTTACTTGGCCCCACTCATGAATAGCCTAAAAGCAAGACAGCTGAAATATTATACAATTAAATATCTTCTCTCATAAAACAAGTGAATTCAAATGCATTTTAATATTCTAAACGAAGTGCATGAAAGAAGTGCATTCAGAACAAGTGCTTTAACAACTGTTGAAAGATAAAACAACATTCTCTGTAGGCCTTTAACAAAATAGTGGACTGGCACAACACATATATTAACTGTAATCACTGGAAAACATTCCTGCCTTTTCAAAAACGTCCGCCACAGACGGAGTGGGTGTGCTGGAGCGGGATGTTTTGATGTTATATGATAAATGAATCCCGGCGTTGAGAAAATCTTTGTCGGTGACCCCCTCTAGAAATTTCGGCATTGCATGCTTTACAAACAGCTTTCCATGTGTCTTTCTTAGATATATCAAAATACGCCCACACGGCAGACATGTTTACTCTAATCCAATCTGGCGCATGCAGGTTGCGGTTGTTGATTGCGTCGTCGCTGTTTCGATCACGTTAAAAACATTTCAGCTAAAAAATGTTGGTTAGCCAATATTCAGTGTATCCCTAATAAAAACATTACATTTTTTATTAATGCTGGGCAAACATTTTAATCATGATTAATCACATGTTTTTTCTTCAATTAATTGCATAGTTATAGACAAAATGAAATAATTACTTTATAAGTAGTGTATTGAGCACCTTTATTTTTAAAGTACTGCTAAGTAAGTGCAATAATATTTGGTTTGCAAACACTTTAAACAAATAAGGAGCTTTTTAACAGCAGTGTCCCTTTAACACAGTTACACAGCTGCAGTTCAAATATTAATTGTAAATCTCAACTTAAACATTAATGAAATTAAATCATATATAAAACCAAAGCTATTTGCCACTGCAGGACATTCACATTTTATCTAGTTTGTTATAGAATATCAAGTTCAGAGTCCCGAGCATAGGAAGGCGGAAACATTATAGCAGGTGCCTACATGTATCTGAATGTAGTGTCATTAAAGTGTCTTTTGGTTCCCAATACTTTTGTCCATATTAAATGAAATAATTAAAAGAAATGTGTTAAGAAAATAATGTTAACGTGTGCCTAGCCCTAATTTAGATACAGTAAACCCCCACTTTAACAAGGATCAGCAATCGCAGATTTTTTCTGAGAACCGAAACAATAACAGTTTGCGGAAACCCCTGCACTAACGCAGAAACTGCAGATATCCTCCACATTTTATTTTGTTTTTTTATTTTTTTGCTTTTGTGACGTCCGGGCCTCGTTCACATGCCCCCTCGTCCTCATGGGTTGCTAAGCACCATACACAAACATAAACAACCAACAAGAGGGGGTGTGGGAAATTTGAAAGTAGCCAATCCACGAAACGTATTTATTTCTCCTTGCTGATGATTGGCTGCTGGCCTTTGTCGCAGTCCAGCATTTTTCCCGTGGAGCATCTCAAGTGTTTTTTTTTTTTTATTCTTAAAGCCCTGGAGTTTTATTACTGCATGAATTACAGTACAGTCTATTCAGGGTTAACATATGTATTTTACATTTTTGCACTGCGGGATGAATACGGGTTTACCTTTACGTTTTCGTTCAGGGTAATGTGTTAAGTTGAGCTGAAATTAAAGTGTTTTGGGAGCATATTTGGGTTTATTTCTTACCACATCACAACATCGCAGTTTTTCACTATATGCAGGAGCTCTCGGAACATAATCCCTGCGATAAGCCGAAGTTTACTGTATGTGTGTAATGTGCACAATTTTAAGCATGCATCTGCAATCCTATTGATTTCATTTGACCCAAAACTTTGATTCAAAACTTTTAAACAGTATTGCATACAGCGGCTCACTTTGGCATGCATCCGCACAATAGGATCTCTACACTCTGATACTGGAGCCTCTTTCCTCTGTGCGCCTAATTTCGAGTGGTTTCTTGGGTTGAAATGAGTGTGTGTTAAAGCAGGAAAACACTGAAATGTGCAGGGCATAGGAACTTTGTCTAAGGGAACCTGTGGTGTTGACGCCTGCGCAGTGGACTGGAGTATGTTGTTGTTGTTGTGAATGGCTCTGTTTTTCCCTCCTGATTCCATCTATCAGCTTTCCTTTGGACTGCGTATCCCATGTGCGTGCTGTTCCAGCAGTGGAGGCGCTGCTGCTGTTCTGACCTCTCTCCTAGTTGGACCGTTGCCAGGAACCAAGTTGCTGTTGGATGAGCAGAGAGGGAGAGAGAACAGGATGGAAGGCTAAAGATGTTTTTCCTTCAGCCGAATTAAAGGAGGGCTGCCACGTCTGTAGCAGTTAATGAAATGTGATTAAAGTTAATAGCAGTCGTTCGTTGCTGCGGTTCGCCGAGAGACGTCCATGCGAAATTTGTCTGTGTTGCCCGAACTGCAGGGCATAAAACGCAAGCGATTACGGAAGACGACATCTGGTGGGTCAGATCTGACCTCAGGTTCTGGTCAGCTTGGAGCAAGCGAGGGAGGGAGGGAGAGAGGTTGGCAGTTTTGAGCAGAGCTCTTTCGCCTGCACAGGTGGCGGCACAGAGAGGTCCAGGCCAGGGCACCAACGAGATTTCCAGGAACTGGGAATGGATTTAGAACTCCCTTTTAATCTGAGAAAAGCCCAGACCTTGAGTTGTGAATGTGTGTGTGGGGGGGGGGGGGGGGGGTGAGAGTTCATACATCTAAAGGGATCTCTATTTTTGGCACCCGACCTAAATATATGCTTTAGATGTTTGCACATTCTTTAGTTGTAACCTATTTTGCATTGCACAGAAGTAGAATGAATGCAAAACTCACCATGATTGCTCTATAGGGAACCATTAAAGGTTCAAAATAGAGGTCCTAAAAGTTTTTTTTTTTTTAAATCAAGGTTCTTGTTAAGAGGAGTGAACCCTAGAGAACCTCTTTAAAGGTTTTGAGCTAATTCTGCTGTGACTTCAGAGTGAAAACCTGCTGTAACATCTTGCTCAACCAAAAAAGTTCTCATTGCATTTTAGGTCTTTAATTCATCCTTTTGAAATCTCTTGCTTTTTCCATTTGTTTTCAGTCACCTGGCCTCTTTCGGGAGAATACCAGAAGGTAAGTTTCCCCTCCGAGTTTGCGTAGGGCGCATATTTCTGTCAACGTCTGATGAAATTATTTTGATGAAGTAAAAGGGCATGGAGAGCCAGACTTGTTCACTAAAATGTTCTAAGGTCAATGGCGCCACCTGTTGTCTGTGTCCTTTCAGACCACTCAGTCCTGAAGTGAGCAGAAAGCAATGGTCATTTATTGTGCTGTGGACCAAGGGGGCAGCCCTGAGTCCTTCTCTGCTGGACTGGCCTATAGGGATTAAAAAAGAATCAGTGCTACAATGTATGTGCTTATATTTTTTAGGCCAAAACAATATTCTTGAAAAATGTTGAAACTGAAAAAATCTTTTTACAAAAATAGTTTGTAAAACTATAAGCAATACATGCCCTAGTCTCTTCCAAACGTCTCTGGTTTACTGTCTTTCATTAAAACCACTGTGATCAAAACTAGACATGTGTGCAGAGTGAAATGACTGGACTTTTGTTCTAAAGTCACTTTTACAATTTAAAGTCATTTTTTGGTTATATGATAGAGCACCAGGCTTGGAAAAGGTATGTATTGTGTGTAATAAGTAGAGCTCTGTAGTTTGTAAGCTCTGTAGTCTTTTATTTAACACAGATTTCCCCTCTACTGTATTCTTTGTGTTCCTAAAGAGAATTCTGAATTGCACTAAAATAAAATTAGATCGAAATTATGCACTGAATCTTTTCCTAAAGAATAAAAAAGCAGAGACAACTAGTGGCCAATGATTGTGAGCACATGTGTTTTAAACATGGCTAGTTCAGGGACGCCTTACGTTTGGGCTTGAGTTTAATAATAACGGTATAGGGGGTGCTTTGAGTCCCTTTATTGGGAAGAAGCAGGACTGGCACTTAAGAAAGGGCTTCTTCTTACTCGGTCTAAGAGTACTGTAACCACCTGTAACACAAAACAAGCCATCTAACTATAATGCAAACTTTTTAGCAGTTTTCCCAAATGATTACCTTTACCATGTCTTCCTCACAGGTTGCCAGGTCCTCACTCTTCACACTATCAGCGTCCTAAGGAAGTACCTCTCAGTTATGGAACTGCCAATCAGCTGGTTGTTACCTTCTTCATACTGCTGTGTAATCGGACCAGAGGAGTACAAGAGAGCGAAGGTGAGAAAATAATGGAAGCTTTTAAGTAGTTCTTTTACTGTTTAAAAGCTGGTGACTTACTGGTTAGGAGGCTGACTCTTTGACCAGAAGATTGTAGGTTCAAATCCCAGGACTGCTAGTGGCACCACTAGGGTACCCTGGAGCCAAGTACTGTCCCCAGACTCTGCTACCTGGGTGCCTTCCATTAATGGCAGCCCCATGGTTCACTTGGAGAATGGAGAGAATTTCACATTGCCCACACTGTGTGCTGTGGTGTGTTCACACATGACTATAGGTGGCCACTTTACTTTACTACTTTGCTGAGAGGGGCCCGAACCCTGTATTGGGGGACAAACATCCCTAAAAGACTTTATTTCCAAGGCATGTTTACACTTGGCATTAAAATAAGAGCCACATCTGAAGGATTTTCATGTCTAATTTGTTATGAGAGGTTTTCTGATGAAACTGTCCTGATGGTGAGATAATCGAGCATACATTGTGATCAGATCTCTGCGACCAGCTTGCCTACATTCATGGCCCACATGTGCTTTACCCGCAACTTTCAACATCCTCTCTTGATTAACAAGTCGTCCCAGGTGTCTCCACGTGTATTTAAACGTAGGCTTGCGATCATAAAAGGGGAATACACAGTTTTCCCGCCATACCTGTCAGCAATGTTGAATCTGATTTTTTTAGCAGACTGTGCTGTAGGGTAAACTTTGTCTGCTACAGTGTTCTGCCAGCTTAAATATGTAAATGCTGCTCAGAAAAATGACCCAATCAGTGTCTGGTTGCAGAAGGGTA
>JBBPDB010000083.1:7633580-7678868 GCA_037974465.1 Brachypetersius altus
TTATATACAGATAGAAGAATAAAAAATAGTGTGCAAATATAGCAAGATAGTGTGCAAAAAAGCAAGATAGTGTGCAAGACTGTGCTGTAGGGTAAACTTTGTCTGCTACAGTGTTCTGCCAGCTTAAACATGTAAATGCTGCTCAGAAAAATGACCCAATCAGTGTCTGGTTGCAGAAGGGTAAACATCTTGCTTCATCTTGAATGGATGATTCAAACACTGTGATTGAGTAACACCGTTATCACAGTAATCAAACGTTAACAGCAAGTGTAAACAAGGCCTAATAGTCAGAAGAGTTCAAAATACAAACTTCTGTCTGAACAAGCCCCTCTATATTTAGCTGTTAATTTTAAAAACCTTTTCTTCAGCAGCTAAAATGAATCAATAACAGTAACACAGTATCTGTAAATGATGTGGCTATTTTCACAGTTTACTTTAAATGAACTTTAAATGTAAATGAACTCTCTTCTGACTGGTTGCCCTCTGATATACTCATTCAAAATAATGTTTGAGAACACTCATGACTAGAGTGGGCAGATTAAACTCTGCTGTTGAAGCACATGTTCAAACAACACTTGGGTGAATCTGATCTTCTCATCAGAGGCTCTTTCACCAGCTTGTAGGGTTCCATGCCACCTCAAGTGCACACGGTCATTAAAGAGGGGACATGCTAAATACAAAGACATTTCTACGTTTTTCACTTCAATTATGCTGCTGTTATTTTGTGTATAATAAAAATATTGTATTCAGTTAAAACAGACTCCAGAACAGATGCAGACACAGGCAGTGTAAGACTCCTGTGCCTGCGTTGCTTAATACAATTAACAGTAGTCAGTCTTCAGCTGTACGTTGTGTCCAGCCATCTGTGAGTGACGTCTTTACCCCGTTGAGGCTCCTAAAGCCTGATCTGGTTGGACTGAAGGGAGTCTGGCAGTGATGAGGAACAATACAGATGGCTGTATGTTTAGCACTAGCGTGTGTCTACACGTGCTTGTTGCTAACGCCCTTGAGCCAGGTCCTCGCCGCAGCCTGTTGGAGTACGCGGGCGTCTCCATGACTGGGGTGTTTTGTACATTGTGATAAACAGTCTGCCTACGTCAGCTTCCCCCTGCAAATGAATAACCTGTTGGTCTGGATGCCAAGAAAATTTGTTCCTTTACATTTATGACATTTATCAGAGGCTTTTATCCAAAGCATCTTCCATTCCCTAACTACAGGGGGCAGTCTCCCTGGACCAACTTGGGGTTAAGGGTCTTGCTCAGGGGCCCAGTGGTGGTGTGCTGATGGTAGGACTCTAACCTGTGACCTCTTGGTCCAGAGGCAAGTATCCTACCCACTCAGCTACCGCCACCCCATTCCTCTCACATGGTGGCATTTCACAAGAGTATAGGGAAGAGTGACTGATTGCCAGAATTCTATACACTAAGTCATAATTCCATACATTGGCTGTTATACAGTCTTATGCTAAAGTTTGGCCACCCCTCGATAAATAACATATTTTGTTCATTTTTTAATTGAAAACATGTAAACAGTCTCTCTGGGAATGGAAATATTTTCAGCAAACATTGATGCATAGTTACTTTTTATGCCATAAATTGAACAAAGAAATAAAAATAAAAATATTGTTGTGCCACTCTGCAAAAGTTTGGGGACCCTACAGCCCTCTTGACTTTCAAACTAGTCCTCTTACAGACTTCAACCACAGTTGTTGGGTGTGCTCACACTAGGCCATACATACTATGCCCTAGCAGTCTAGGCACTCTAAATTCATTTGGCAAAAGTGGTTGGTTTGTACCACGCCCAGGCACGCTCAAGGAGGTGGACCCGTGCACAATATGCAGATAGCGTGGCACCTCCGATTTCTCACGCAGAATCTAGGCTGCCCATTGAACACCACCATCAACGCAACCTCGCAACAACCCCCTCCCTTTCTTTGGCCAAGGCCCGCCCATAAGGCCGTTTGACCGACATGTCAAACAACCAATCACAGTTTGTTTCGTTCAGCGTCATGGATCCGAAGAACCAATGTACAGTGTGGTGGCGAACTTAAAAAACCGAGGGTTTATTATCTGAAGCGATGCACTCTGTGAACCTGGCAGCTCGCTACATGGGCCTGGAACATTTAGTGCAACATGAGCTCAGGCCAGTTTAAGGAGTGGGAAGAAGACAAAACATACTAGTATTTGTAGTCAGTGCTCTCCTTCAGGCACGTTGAGTCGTATAGTAATGTTGTAATAGCAGCAGTTATTAAAATGTGGAGGCACTTAACATGTCCAAAAGAAATATGTTCTAGACAGCACACCAGCAGTCTGGAAGCATTGTGTGTAGATAGAGGGTGCTAGTAAGAGGATTAAACTGGAGACGAGCATCAGCCCAGCCCCCGTTTCCTTCATTCTTCCTTTCTCACATGCTTTCTGTCTTTTCTGAATTCAGGAAGCCATGCTGCGTCACCGCTCCCAACTCCTGTGGTTTCGCCGGCTGTACATTCTCTTCTCACGCTACATGTTTATCAACACCTTCCAAGCCCTCACCGTGGAGACCAAGAATGTGAAGATCTATTAATGAAGTATTGGTTCTCTCGCTGTGCCTTGGTCATATAGAACCAAACTAAAAGCACTGATCTCCAAAAAAAAACAAAAACAAACTTCAAACATTTCTCAGAATTTCATTCCCTACTTTATTGTGGTCCTTTATAGAATTCTGTAAGGCTTTCAGAAATGGAGGAACCAGACCAACACTGTAATAAAATGCACACAAGATCCATTTAATGAAATTTGTTTTCATCTGTTACTTGAATTTTTGAAGGAACCAGTGACATGTTCTATTTTCTACATTCACACTACTCAGCTTTACTTCACTTTGGCTTGCATTGGCAATGCAATGTTTTTTAAGTTGAACTTTAAAAATGAAAAGCTGTATGAATAAGGTTTGTGTAAAAGAGGCTTCTTTGTTTGAATTCCTTGTTTGAACTGTTTAATCTAATAATAGGTTCACATACTGTAGAACACAGATGCTCTGAATGTATATTTGAGTTACTTTCTGTAAATATTGTTAATGCTCTTTCTATGAATAAAAAGAGAAAGTTGTCACTGTTTGACTGATCCAGCATGTTTATTCTGATCAACTTGTACAGATCTGAGTAACTGTTTTCTTTAAATGGGTGACCAAGCAGGCCAGCCCAGCACCACCGGTTCACAGCTATTTACTCACATAATGTGTGACACGCTTTAAAGTAGGACAAAGTTAGAAGCATAGTTTGTACACTTTTAAGTGGTACACTTCTGTAATACAATTTAATGTGAAATATATTTATAAGGGCGTGTCGGTAGTCATAATATCCAGATCACAGAGCCTGGGCTATAAAACCTTTGAGACACAACCCAGGCTTGACTGGTGCTGTTAAATCTGAACCCCTAACATGATCCAACCCCGCTCACCATGCTGAATACATGGTCACTGTGCCATTGAAGAGACGAGGCTGTTGTTCTGGGGAGTTCGGACATAGCAAAGTTTGCACTCCAGACTCCCTAGGAGGGGAAGATTCAAAACGTCCAATCTGCTTTCGGAACAAAAGCATTCTTGCTGACATCACAGCACTCAATCTTTATAGACAACCTTTGGTGTAATGGTCAGGCATCCCAATACTGTTGTGCATACAATGTATGAATTAAAATTATACATTCCATGGTGGCCAACAAAAGAAATCTTGTTAACTACATTTTGTGATGGAACAATAGTTAATAGCATTAAACCTCTGTGTTATGTGGCCTTTACCACTACTTTGTGAGAAAAGCATTTGGGAAAAGTACAGACAAGTTCTTTCTTGACAAAAACCCACTGATCTGTATCTGGCTGGATGCAACTATAAGCTGTGAACTGTAAGTCCATGAGAACACAAGGGTTAGGCTGGGATGCAGCTGGTTCTCCAGTTTATCCCAGGATCTAAGATGATTGTGTCTATTCTGGAAAATCGCACAAAACCTATAGACTTCATGCGCAGACCTTATTAGGATATCTCAATCACAAAACGAAGCACAACCTCAGAGATCTAGAGTGGGTCACTAGGTTTCTGGTGTCGGTTTGGACATGTTCCTGATCGTCTCGTGCTGCTGCATGCTCTCCTCCCAGTTCTCCCCACAAAAGTCTTCAACCGTCACACTCTTTATGGTTCCAGGGTCCAGGCAATGTGGAGCAACACCTGGGACAAACATGTGACACAGAGAGACAGCACGGGCTGTTTATTATTAG
Organism: Brachypetersius altus; assembly: GCA_037974465.1. Classification (NCBI taxonomy): domain Eukaryota; kingdom Metazoa; phylum Chordata; class Actinopteri; order Characiformes; family Alestidae; genus Brachypetersius; species Brachypetersius altus. The sequence continues at coordinate 7,637,829 of JBBPDB010000083.1, forward strand.
TCAGAGATTACTGTACAAGATAAGGAAATGGACAAAATAACTACATAAGTAACAAAACATTCTGGAAATACTGGTATTTTATAAATCCAGTAGTTGTTCTACTGATTTCAGCAACTTCATGTCTGTCCACAAACAAAGGTGTTCTGTTCAAATAGCAACTCAATCATGTGATTTTCCTACTTTATGAGTCAATGGTGCCTGAGGCCGACCTACCAAATCCATCAGGATTAGATCGTGGCGTGTAGAAACTTTGGACCCCGCATATCTTGCAAAATGTGTGCTTGGCTGTGTGCGTATTGAATGTGTACGTGGTTATGTTCTCTGACCCCTGAAAGACAAGAGTCAAGTAGGTCAAGTGTGTCATTAACATTTTGACAACAGCTTCTTAAGACAAGTCAAGTGAACTCAAGAACCAGAAACAATCAGAGCTCTTGTGGAATTCCTAGAACCTCAGTCTATAAGACCCTCCTACCCCACTCATTTTTAACTCATTAGTTAGATCAGGTGTGTTGGGGCACGTGACCAGGGTTGGGAGATGCTTCTACCTACTACCTTCTGGAAATTCAAAGAAAGGTCTCTGTTCTCTTCAAGCCTGACCGGTTTGACAGTCAGGAAGTGCCGGGCTGTTATTTTCTTTTCCCTTAAGCGGTTTTTATCAGCTCTTGAAACCCCAGAAGGAACTGAATTATATGTCCAAATGTTTACAGACACCATCTCAGCTGCCCAGATACTTTTGGACAAATGTATATTAAAGTGAATTATCAATCACATGCGATTCATTTTCACAACATGCCACTGATTACTGACTCCTGAATACGCTGGTGAATTTCAAAGGAGAAAAACATACCTGAAGTAAAGTGAAGTGAGATTTGGGAACAATGAAGTGGCGGTTTTGTTTCTTGGTACAGATACTGCAACTGAGTAGAGAAGCAATAAAGGGGAATTTTACCCATTTCTGAACATTTCTGAAAAGCTCCCTCCCAAAAAGTTTAAGAATATGTTGCCTAATGCTAAAACTAAAATTAATTTCCCTCAACTATATTACCCTTAACATGATTATGTAATAAACTCAGGAGACATGTAGATTTACCAGGGGTAGATTTACCTTCATTCTATGATGTAGTCATTTTGAAAAAAGTTTTCAAGTTTTTTTGGTCACCTGTTAGCAGTAACATTCTGCAATGTGATTGAACTAATACAGGAATAACAAGCTTCTTTTATATCTTTCTAGTTATAAACCCCGTCTCCTGCCAAAATAACTGTAATCCAAAGACAAAGCAATATTTTGTACATCACATTTTTGATTCTAAACCCAGGTTTAGGCTTTTGGCAGTAGACAGTGTTTCTAATCAGTAATGTGTAAAATACAGTTAGTCTTTGGTGTTTTTTTTCTGAATTAAGTATTCCTGCATGTTTCAATCAGACATCTCTAATACACATGAATGGGTGAGTTGCATGAATACAAAGAGAGAGTGTTAATGACTCTTGATGGTTGCAACTTTCGACAAAAGGCCCATACTTGCAATTGAATATGTGTAAATCTGCAGCACTCCACACCTCAAAGCGAACAGCACCACAGTGGCAGCCCCCGGTGTGTCTCACTAGGCCTGCCTTTTTTCTGAAAGAGACAAAGAAAGAGAAAGAAAGAGATTCTCAACATCACAACTAGGAGAGTAACTGCAACAAAAACAGTCCACAAGCTTCAGGTTCTTCATCGCAAGTTACATTGTCTTAAAATAAAGTGTCCTAATCACAGCGACATCTTTAATCATTAAAGGGCAATTCCATCACTGATGTAATTATTCATGTAGAGGTATATAAAATAGGGGTCACAGTATCTACAATGGAAAATGGCCATTTACTTTTCTTTTTAAAAAGACCTGTCGACCTTAACATGTCATTAGAGTTTTATATGTTTTATATGTAATGTTAATGCTAAATCTGAAAAGGTATAATTCTGAGACACTATGTTGCCATACCCTGCATGCACTGTGTGGATTTTTATAAATATATTTAGGCCCAACTTGTATCTAAGAACTATTAAGCAGCACACAGTATATTTTAACAGTGTCATTAAATAATGTTCTATTAGGGACATTTTTACTGTCATTAAATGTCCATCATAGCACAATTTATTAGGTAGAGCAAGTTTCTCCAAAATAGAGTTTTACACTCATATGTTTACATCTTGACAAAGAGGTGCACAACATTTGCTAAATGTGCAGCATTCACCAGTAAGGTGAATTTAGATCAACTGCAATGATATCATATCACTACTGCATACTCAAGAGTTTCCATTCATTACACTAAAATCAAGAATTAAGCAAAGTGGTCACTTGGCAAAAGTGACAGGCAGGAATACAGTATCTTGCTTACCACTGGCAGTCCTGGGATTCACACTAGGGCAACTCCTAGCTAACCCAAAGAGATTCATTTTGGACAGGGATTATAGGGAACATTTGATTTTTCTTACTTAAGTGTGACTTTAGAGTAAAAAAAACGCATAGCGATGTCCTCAAATGTAAATCAGGGTCTACATTCTGTAAAGTAACTTTCACAAGTCTGTGACACTCCAGTCTATCTGAGCTCTCTGTTTTGACTGTTTACTTAATGTTTCCCCTTCACGTTAACCACTTAAGTCGTTTTTATTTTTATTTCAGACGGGATTTTTACAAATTTGAAACAAATTTATCCTCCACGTAGGCCAGTTAAATCACGTGAATGGTCGTTTGTTAGTCACACAGCCTACCTTCGTTCCTCCTCTGAGCTCGCCATGGCTGTTTTTGTTACAAACAGTGGGAGCGAAAGGCGGAAAGTGAATCTTTTTTTTTTTTTCCTGATACCAGGTCCAGAGTCTGGTTTTATTAAACAGCAGGGTATATAAAGGAGTTAAGATATCCGGAAAAATATACAGACCGCTGAAATCACACCCCGCGACCAAAGAACCACGTGTTATGTGGAACAGCTGAGTCATGTGTCGCCGTGACTCACCTACAAATGAAACGAGTCTCTTATACGACTCAATCGAACCGATTCAGGTCCAAATGATTCGAAGTTTCTACACTCAGTTATTAGCTACACAATATTGGACTAAAGTATTGGGACACAGCTGTTTTTCAGGGTTTGTGATAGGCCCCTTTCTTGCTGTGAAGGACAAGATACTTGTATTACTTGGTATTTTCAGGATAGACAGGAAGACATTTTTGACAACGCCATGCTTCAAACGTTGTGGACAAAGTTAGTGGAAGAACCTTTTCTATTCCAGCATGACTGTGCCCCATTGCACAAAGCGAGCTCCATAAAACCATGGTTGGGTGAGTTTGGTGTGGGAGAACTTGACTGGCTCACACAGAGCCCTGACCTCAACCGCGTCCAACACACCTCTGAGGTCAGCCAAACATCAGTGCCTATCTTCATGAATGCTCTACAGAATGAATGGGCACAGATTCCCACAGGAACTCCAAAATCTTGTGGAAAGCCTTCCAAGAAGAGCAAAAGGTGTTATAGCAGCAACCTGGTGACCAACTCCATGTTAAAGTCAATGCATCAGAGAGCAATGTCATTAATGTTCCTGCTGGGGTAATGGTCAGGCGTCTCAATACTTTTTGTCCATATAGTGTCCATATAATAACAATTTCTGAGTACTGTTCAAATCAATATATGTTTGTTGTATAAAACAACTCAAAATTAGGCACTGATCAATGTAATTTTGGAATTCATGTTTTATGGAGGTTTTCTTAAGTGTAACCTGTTAAAAAGAAACCAGTATGAATACTTTCTAAAAATGTCAACAGCACCATTTGGGGCCAGTGTGTAGGGATGGTCGCTTGCTCAAGGGAACCTCAGTGGTGCCACTTGCAGTTATGGGATTAGAACCCACTGCCTTTTGATCTCAGGGGCAACTCCCTAACCAAAAGGCCACCAGCCACCATAGAGAATAATTCTGTTCAAAATCTGTGCCTGAATCATTATAGACATCAAAGATCCACATAAACTCATACAATTGTTGGTTTAGTTATTTATATTTTGTTTTTATATTTTGTTTTCTCAGGTTATTGGTACAAAAAAAAATCCTTGACTTATGTTCTCTAGGGCTCATGCATTGTTGGGTTAGGCGTTGGCTAGTTATTATTTGGACAGTTGTTGTACAGATGCTCTGACTGCAGTATCTTGGTTAAATAGTTGACTCAGATTTAAGCTGTTTTTCAGGTAAGAAACAGTCGTGGAATTCTTAAGCACTGATGTACGTCACTCTGGATAAGAGCGTCAGCTAAATGCCGTAAATGTAAAGGTAAATATTCTGTCATGATTACTTAAGCATGCATTACATTTATTCCTGATTACTATTAGTCGCTATTAGTTGATTATATACCATGAACTACTGAATCCGACACGTCAAAAGAAAGGGTTCTGCAAAATGAATGTATTTTTATCACTCTTGGAAGCTATGGTGGTTCCACCCTGAGCTCAGTCGTTTCCAAAATAGAACAAGTTCTGACATGTTGGTGCTACATTCGATTAAAAAAAAAGAAAAGTCTGGTGACCTAGAGGAAAGCTGACCTACTTTATTAGCTGTTACCCTTTGGCTTACGTTAGAGTTTAACTTTAATACGATGAAATATTGAGACGTTTTGGCAGTATGAAGAAAGCAAGAATAGAGACTAGAGTCCTTACAGCTTAAGTGATGAGAAGTTCGACAATTAGTACTGTTTATGTAACCTTTATATAATGGAATAGGTCATGGAATATTGGTGACAGGTCACTTAAATGACTCAGCAAAAGAAAACCTTGTTCTGCATTTCTCTGGATCACATACACTTGTTTTAAGCTAAAATATTCTGTGTAAGGCCCTAATGTAATGTTTACATGCTTATATTACATACTTATGTTGTAAGACCCTAATGTAATGTTTACAGGGTTAAGTTTTCAGTTAGACGAAGGTGTTGACAAACAGGCTGTGGAGAATTTCCTGGAATACACACACACACACACACACACACACACACACACATACAAACATGTTCCGTCACATAGAGACGTCAACACCCAGTTCAAGGTACAGGACACAAGGTGCTGAATAAACACTGTCCAGCTGAATGAGAGAAATGTGGAAGGTCTTGTAATACGAGTCACATGAGGAACAGAACGTAACAGGTCTAATAGGATAAGGCCTTAATGATCTGAATAAAAATGCAGCTTTAAATTTACAAAGCACTTTTTTACTTTCTAACTCTAGAAAAGGCTTCAGGATGAGCTCTGCCTAATCTCACTACTTTCCCAAGAGTCCATCTGTCAGAACACACGTGCAAAGACCTCATGCCAAGAATGGTGTAAGTAAGGTCCCGTGCTTGATTTCTAGACTCACGCGTTTATTTAGTGCTGACTTGCAGTGGGCATATATGGCAGAGCCCAGATTATAACGAGCAGGCCCAAAATAGGATCTAGTTATTATCAGAACCTTACAGTGCTGGGTGCCCCAAAGTCATAACTCAAGCCGTATCCATGACCATAAAAATATAGGCGAGTGATCTCGTCCAGCGTATTTCACTCCAACTCCCCTCAGCTCCTGCTTAGCTCTATAGACTAGAAGGCTAGGTCAACAAGTTTAACACAAAATTAAGCAGTAGGTAGGAGTAACTGATACAGTAAAAGGAGCCAAACCCTTTGTTAAAATGGCACACTTCCCCCACCATTCTGCTCTGAACTGAGCCAAAGTGTCCCCACTAGGTGGTCCAGCAGCTGTTACCACTGACTGAAGAATATAACAGCAGTTCAGGCGCTTGATTATACTAATCCAATCAGTGGAAGGGTACGCTGGAACACACACAGCTGATCTGCTACAAACTTTTAAACTCTCTAGTAGACCATTGCACACTGTACATGCTATGTGTTTTACATGTGAAGACTCTGAGTAGGCTATTCAGTGAATAAAGTAGGCTAGTCATGAATAAATGATAAACCATCCGCAACACTGAGGAAACCTTAGAGCAGGCGAGGCCTCTCCGTGTGCCATGGAGATGGTGAAGGTCCTTAGGGACCTGTAAATGTTTGAAGCCAAAAATGACAATGTAAATAGATTCTTATCTTCTCTGACAAAACAATTCCCAGCAGGAAGAGAAGAACATGTCCCAACCAAGCTTGCCTTAGTACTGTGTCTACGCTATATGGACAAAAGTGTTGGGACACATGAGCATTACACCAACAGGGATTTTAATGACATTGCATTCAAATACATTAAATTAATAACAGCTTCCTCTCTTCTTGAAAGGCTTTCCACAATGTTTTCGAGTTTCGGGGGGAAATCATGCCTATTCATACTGGGGCATAGTCATGCTGGAATAGAAAAGGTTTTTCCCCAAGCTGTCCAGAAAGCTGGACGTATGGCGTGGTCTAAAATGTCTTGGTATGCTGAAGCAATAAAATTACCCATCACTGGAAGTAAGAGGCCTAACGCAAACCCTGAAAAACAGGTCCCAATCCTTTTCCCCATACAGTGTACATTAAAAATGGAAAAGTGAGTATTTCTATGAGAACATTTTATAAGTGTCGTGGTGTTTTCCAGATGACTGGGCTAGCTTGGGGGATTGATGAGGAAACTGTTGAGCAGCATTGCTGCAGTGACCTACATTACAGAAGCGGGGAGGGGTTGAACACAATTTTAAGCTATTGGCATCAGACACAGCGTCCTATTTTGAGTGTACAGCCCCATATATAACTTATAACACAAAATGTTTTCTAGCTAACCCTGTTAATCTTGACCTTGTCAGGAGAAGCAGTGTCCTGCTAGTTCAGGGACTCCTGTAACTGTCAAAAATAAATAAAGACACCCAAATTAACCACACTGAAATAAAATACTATGTCTGGCCCATGACCAGATGTGTTATAAGTATTTTGAATAAACATATAATGCTTTACAACACCCATTCCAGTCAGTTCTAGATATTACTTTATCAACGGTTCCCCTCAGGCATTGATACCAGTCTGCCTGTGTGCTGTTGCTTCCACCCCAACCACATTCCAGACATGTGATTCACCAATGACATTGCAGAAAAACAACTCAACCAGCCAATCAGAGTCTGAGATGTGTCCCGCATGGGCCGACCTTATCTCGCATGTTCTAGAGAGTTCTTTTTTCATAACGACTGTGTTACTACGCACGGTGTGAAATTACCTCTAATATTTCGTTTCCAGCACATCCAATGACCTACAACGCTTTATTCAAAAGCTGCAACGGCCTATAAAGCGTTTTAGTCTTTATATACATCTATTTTCCCGAACAGAAGTAGGGACTACTTTCGTGCGCGGACGGAACCTGGCAGAGAACGCTAAGTGACGTCACATTTCACTGTTTGTATAAAAACTTCTGCGGCACCATTTTGCCGCATTACAGTAGACGCTGAGAAGAAAAGCTGGGAGGTTTATTGAAACGTTCGCGACGAAATAGTGTTTCGGCAGGTAAGATGTGTGTTTTTTTCCCAAATAGTTTTAATTCTGTTCTCTGGTGGTTGAACTGTAATTATGGGGTTTTAATTTAGTTTACCACCGCCTGGTCCTTGTCGAGTTTTTTTCTCTGAGCTAACTGTTAGCCTAGTGGCTAACATTTCTCAGTCTAGCTTTTGGCTTTACTCGAGCCATAAATGAATTATTTCTTTGTTCTGCCGTCACACATGAATTGTGATATATTGTTTTTCCTTAATTAGAAAGGACCAATAGTTCTTTGTTTGTTCCTGTTTTGCTGAATCACTTTCACTTCTCGAACAAAGAACCCGGATATTCTGAAATGGCGTCAGAGAAAAATGGAACAGATCAGAAAAGACCTGTATTGTCAGTCTCAGATTGTGACTCAGTACTGACCCCCATATAATTAGTCATGATGATCAATCATTCATTTGTGTATTTTCTGTTTTTTAGGTTAGCTTTTTCTTTGGAAAAATTCTACATTAATATTTAGATGTTTTAATGTTGTGAATTTATTATAGGCATAACATGTGTATGTATGGACATGTGATTTCATCTGAATCTTTTTATTGCCAATGCAGCATCATGCAGATCTTTGTGAAGACACTGACTGGCAAGACCATCACCCTTGAGGTTGAGCCCAGCGACACCATTGAGAACGTCAAGGCCAAGATCCAGGACAAAGAAGGCATTCCCCCTGACCAGCAGAGGTTGATCTTTGCCGGCAAGCAGCTGGAAGATGGCCGCACTCTGTCTGACTACAACATCCAGAAGGAGTCCACCCTCCACCTGGTGCTGCGCCTCAGGGGTGGACAGTAAATGTCAGCACTTGCATGCCCAAAACACGTTACAGTTCTTTTGATATTCCCTACACCCCTCCTGAGTTCCATTTCTTTTTTTCCACTTTTTTATTTTGAAAAATGATTACAATGGCATAATATAATAAAGCATCCATGAGCATTGAATCTTTTGTCATGTTTTGTCAGTAAAAATACAGCAATACTACTTGATCATGACACAGCTTTGAAGACTGCTGCAGGGTTGCTCAATAATTCTAGAAGAAGAAAAGGTGAGGTGATTGCTGAACATACACTAGCTTCACACTCGTCTTCTCAGACTAGTAAACATCCTTTATGAATATACTGACTGCAAAGTCAATACCATTTAGACTTGATTGGTATTAATCCTTGGACATAGCAGGTGTATGTATTTTTATAGAAATTGCAAACTTGTCAACTTGATGGCTTGCTTAGTGAAATGTATGATCTGTAGGCAAGTTAGAGTTGTACTGTATCCCTGTTCAGTCCTTTCAGTAATGGTTTGAATGATTTGGGATATTAAATAGTTGGCTTTAAGAAATGCAATTATAATTCTAACAAGTTTTCATAAACAAACTGGTCATCTGTAGGTCAGATTTGAGTTTCTCAATACTACAGGCATTTTACCAATTGTGGGTGTTTACAATTATATTGCATTGGATACTGGATGTTTAAAGTATGGGTAAGTCACTGACAGGTAACTAATAAAGTAAGATGTCTTGCCTCCAATTTTGAAATGGCTGGTAAACAATGATGGTCTGAATATATGTATTTAATATAACATATGGGAGTAAAAAGCACATGAAATACATTACACCTAGCATTTCTGTGTGAATGCAAATTGAGAGATGGCTAATGTGGGCAGATGGCTTTCAGTTTAAACTTTTATGATGGCAACATTACCATTTTAAAGACAGGAAGTTGTCAATTTATAATTTTGTATTTTTACAAATAAGAATTTAACATTTTCTATTTAATCTGCACAAAAGTCTCTTATTTTAAAAGCAACAGTTCAGATTTCGCAATGGCAACCACTACAAGTTGCTTATTTAAGAGGCATATTTACAGCAAGAAGTAAGCTCAGGTTCCACAGTCTGCACATAGTGCAATGGACATAAAAGTACAAGTTAGGTACAATTAAGGTTTGACCAACCTGTCTGTGGGCATCTTATTGTACAACATATATATATATAAGTAGAATGCAATCTAGTAGAGAATTGTGGCTACAGTATAAAACAAATATAAACAGTAGCTTAAGTATGGATTCTTGAGGGGCTCGTGCATTCTTAAAGAATTGTGCAGACAGTAAACACTAAAAACGCGGATAAATAGCAGCTTAAGTATAGATTCTTAAAGGTTTGTGTGTGACTTTCATTCTTTGTCTGTTAGATAAAGTGGAATTTTGAGTTCTGTATAAAGAGTTTATGGCGGCGTTGAATATGTGAGGAGGAGGGTCTCGGGGGGAGCCCGGGAGGAAACCGTTCTTCAGTCTTGCATATATGGCTCCCTCTTTAATGGCAGGATGAATGTGAATGATAAAAGTCGAGGAAGAAAATAATTTAAATGCATATACAGTTCAGAGCAGTGTTTCTTAGTGCTACCCCAAGCAACTCATAGTACTGTTTCACTATTAACTGCCTTAAGAAACACCGGTGAGCAATTGTTCTTTGCAGCTGAAACTGACTGACAGATGCATTGACAGGTTTGTTTGATTTGGTAAGTTGGTTTTAATGGTCTGTTCTATTGTGAAATACATCACACAACCTGGATAACAGTTCACAGCACAACAATGATGAAGCGGTGCAAAGTACATGTATGAATAAATGAATATTAGCCGTAAAATGAAGCCCTGAATTATCTTTCAGGACTGAACGTTCACATGGAGCAGCAGTTGCACTGGGCCACCAGTAGATGGAACCAAATGACCGCTGATGTTTTTTTGTCTGTTACCGGAGATCTTACTAACGGTCTTGATCTTTATCTACATTATATAGACCTCTTAATTCAGAGTTTGGGCTAGGCTGCCTATTTCCAGTGAAGGTCAATCTTAATGTCTCTGCATACCAAGACATTTTGGACAACGACATGCTTCCAACTTTTGGGGAAATTTGAGGAAGAACCTTTTCTGTTCCAGCATTACTGTGCCCCAGTGCACAGTTCTTCTATTATTATTATTATTATTATTATTATTATTATTATTATTATTATTATTATTATTATTATTATTATTATTATTATTATTTTTGTTGTTGTTGACAATGTTCTTGTTATTATTATTTTATTATTAGTGTTGTTGTTGATTATTATTATTATTGTTGTTGTTGTTGTTATTATTATTATTGCATACACCATTGGAAGCGGGTGGAAAGATGTCAAACGCCAAAAAAGATGCAATGCCATGAATGAATGAAAAGGAAGGTGTTGAGAAGGGACTGAGACATAACTGCCACCACAGTCGGTCTGACGCTCACCAGTTCCCCTCCTTTCTAACGGCGCGCTCCTACAGACACATGTGCATGCTGTAGCCCCTGTCACACGCCTTGGGATGGGCGTTGCCTAGAAAGACATATAGAGATGTGGTTGGCGCAGCTGAGTGTCAGTCAAGCAAGTGAACCAATGGGTTGCTGCCTCTGCTTTTCGAGCCGCTCGTGGGTCACTTTTTTTTTTTTTTAATTGTCAATTCTATCTGTTTCAATGTGCGTCGGCTCACTGGAGAAACCACCGGTGTTTAGAGAAACTGCATTTTTTGGTCTAGTACACTTTTCCCAACTTCTCTAAAGCTTCAGCAGGACAGGGCGAGTGGCTCAGATAAATTTGCTGGTGTGGTCGTGCTGGGGGTCGGGTGAGGGAGAATTACCTGTGAAACTGGGGAGGAGGGAAATAGAGACGTGTTTCCTCTTTCACGCCGGAGCCCCTGACAGTTGATCCTCTAGAGGTGACCCGGCCAGGATGGCGCAAAGCTGGGGAGGCTTCTTTTACTCGCTTCTGGACTACAAGACCGAGAAGTTCGTCATTGCCAAGAACAAGAAAGTGGGAGTGCTGTTCAGGCTGTTTCAGCTCGGTGTGATCGGATACCTGATCGGGTGAGTGTTTCTCAGCCACCGAGAGCCCACCACGAAAGCCCACTGCTGCCCAAAACCGGCTGCTCTATTTGTAGACCGAGCGGAGGAACAGCTGTCCCGGGCACTTTACTACTCTTTCGTCCTCTCTCAACCCTATACACATTTATTTATGTTATCATTAGGCTTATATTTTATATTACATCACTTTTCCCACAACAACCACACTCTTCTGACCCTTTAAACGTTTATTTTGATTCTTATTATTATAATGTCGGGATTATATTTTATATTTCATCACGTTTTCCCATAACAACGATCCTCTTTAAAGCCTTTATTAATTATTAGAAGAATGTCAGGGTTATAGTTTTCAATACAGTCGTGTGCAAAAAAAAAACTGGGGGCAAGGTCAAAACCCAAGAAAGGAAAGACACCACACCTTGCCAAACAGCTTCGAACTGCTGATTAACATGCAAAACTGCACAAATACATACACACTCCTTACTGGGCACAGGTGTCATTTGAACATTTCAGCAAAGAATAAAAGGTTCAGTAAGAAGGATGCAGGGTTGGATCCTGATTTCTCACTGCACTCCAGTCATCACATAGTTTACACCCCTGATTTGATTTAGCTGCACTTAATTACATTTATTGATTGGATACATTAGATACTAGATGGCGACTGTGAATACTGGACTTCCGCGAGGGAAGGTATGGGATAGGATAAGCACAATTACACACAATTACAATGTATGTTAATTTGCCTTTATTCAGATCCCTATTTATCCATATATTTATAGCGTTTTTGCATGTCTCTATGACATTTACACTGTACTGTTTATACTGTTATTATGTATTTACATACATTACCAATGTATACATGCATTACCATTGACAAGTTTGGAATCAATGATTTAATTTATTTCTAAAAAGATAACAACAGTATTCGGACACATCCAGAAAATAATCAGAGTTGTGGAAGATTTTGGTGTGTAGTTTATATGATCCCCTCACACTCTAATATTACATAAGTGCCCCTCATGTTGCCTTATCAGGTCTGAACCCTTTGAGGCATGGTCTCCCCTGGACCTCTGAATATGTGCTGTGGTATCCAGCACTAAAATGTAGTATCAGATCCTTTAAGTCCTCCTGCCGATTATAGGTGCTTTCAGTCCTAGACAGGGGTCAGCATGGACACTCTGACTGGTCTGTTGCTATGCAGCCCCATGAACAGCAAGCTACGCTGTACTGTGTGTTCTGACACCTTTCTGTCACAGCCAGTGTTATCTGTTTCAGTAGCAGCTCTTCTGTGGTATCAGACCCCCTCACATGGTTTATATGCAGGGATTGACATAAGTGGTACAGAAACCCAAATAAACGTCAGTGATACGTAAAATGCGCACCAGTTATCAGTCTTCACAGCACAAATGCGTACCCTTAGACACCGGCACGAACACCCTGCCTACTGGAGACCGGCTCGGACACCCTCTTCCCCACCGGAACCAGGGAGACGACGCAGACCTCTGCCCGCACACCTAACTACGGCCGACACAAAGAAATTTTTTTTGGTGCATAGCAGTTAATTCCTGTAGGTACTCAGCAAAAAAAAACCCATTTCAACCCTTGATTATAGCAGCTGCAAACGTGGACCAACTCCATATGAAATTGTATGTATCTGTATCTAAGGGTCCTTAAAGTCCCTGTTGGTGTAATGGTTGGGCATCATGGGCCTCCCAGTTCTTTTCTTCATATAATATAGACAAAAGTAATGGGACATCTGACCTATGGTGCCATAGAGCTGTAGCGAAAACATGCACCCAGGAGCACAAAAACACAAAAAAGCAACTAACTTACAAAATAAAAGGACTGAAAAAAACTGCGTTAAAGCGAGATATGTATATGTATGTATCACACGTACTACACGATCAGATTCTGTAATCGTTTTAACCAGTGAGTAAGTAGTTTTGCTGGTGGCGCTGGCTATATTTTTTGTTACATTTTTGTTGAGGTGCGTGTCTCTACGGTACTTTTAGTTTTGTGGAGATTTATTAGAGGATGGCAGCAGTCTCATCTCTACTTCATTACACTAGTGCTCATTACATCACTGTAGAGACGCCAGCTGAGTCATGGAGCAGCCGCACTTATCATTCTCGTGTCCTTACACTTTGGAGATGTCATTGAAAACTTTTAAAGCATTAGTACCGCCAAATGAACACATTCAGTACAAAACTGCAGCCAAATTACAGATTGATGCATCACTTTAATATAAGAGTCAGGTCACATTAGAGGAAACAGTAGTCAGAAAGATTTTTTAAAATACAATATTTAATATAAAGTGTCCTATCTGAAACGGTACCGATGCATCTGAAACCATTAGACTACTCTTTTGATATGTTGGACCTTTCTCTCCTTTTCACCGGCAGCTATTTTGGGTTTCTGCTGTAGGTGGGTCTTCATATGGAAGAAAGGATACCAAGAGAAAGAGGAGGCCATCCAGAGCTCTGTCTTCACTAAGCTTAAGGGTGTTGCTCTGACTAACAGCACAGAGCTAGGCCTCCAGGTATGGGGCGCCGAAGACTATGTTATACCTTCTCAGGTAAGTGCGCTTTGTTTAAGGGACATCACAAGATCATTCCAACATATTTCAGCATTTAAAAGTAGCCCAAGACAACCTGAAATACAACTACTGCAAAGGGATGCATGCTTTTCTCACAAAAAGTGAAAGTGCTGTTCTCAATGCAAAGGGTGTGTAAAAGTAGCGGCTACTGTCACAACAAACCTGCACCATCTAAAACAGGAATTACATACTGTATGTTGTCACTGTTGGACCTTGTATATGCAAAATAGTTCATTTGGATGATTGTTATTAAAGAGGAATTGAAAGTACAATACAGTGAGGGTTGATCTGAAACAACATGTTTTTCTTAGCATGTGTCCCTTTTCATCTCAAAACTAGTCTTTGAAATTATTACATATAAAGTATTCCATATAGAAACGCAAAAGAGATTCTTTTCTGCTTTTGCATTGCGAATAAAATCGTCATAGTGACCCCTGGTCCCATTCACAAGCACTGTAAAGAATTCAGACCCAGGATTTTTTTTAACAATGCACTATTTTACATTAACCCATGAATGAAAACTCTGATTGACTCTTGAATTGTTCAGAAGTTGTTACAAATCTGTGGAATTCCCATAATTTCAAGTGGAAGTTAATGGCACAATTTTTTTCCCAAGCAACTTTAGATCACTTTGGTAAACTTGCCCAATGCCAAAGGGCAGATAAATAAATAAATGAAGGACATAAATAGAGACTTTGCCTTCTTTTCAGTCTTGGAACAACTGGAAAATGACACTGTACATTGCAATAAGTTATTTACTATTGTATAATGTCAGCCAAGCCTTAGTTGACATTATTTTGTATTAATTATAGAGAAAAAAAGTACTTGTTGCACATCCATTCAGAGAAACTGTATAATTTTTATCTAACATAATTAAATATAATAATGTAATAACTTAATTATCTTCCTTGCCTGTGGTGTATGTTCTGATAACAGACAATTTTGAGTAAATATCATTGCAGTATACATGTATAATAGTCAGTGGGTAGATGTTAAAGAAAATGCAGAGGCCTTGTTCAATCAAAATGTACCTCAGGGAAAGGTTTCGGAACTCTTGGTATTGAAATAAGTGAGGGAAGAACAAAAGCAGGCACTCCTGTGCACAGGAAGTTTCTAAAATCACACACAGAAACGAGATTGAACTCAGTCTTCATATCCTTTAGCAGCAGTTAGTACGTCCCAGTACATGTGAATGAATTATGCAGAAAGAGCTCAAATTACAACTATCTGAAATAACTGTGTGTGTGTTAAAGTATCCAGACTTCCCATCTCATTAGGATACTTTAAGGCTGTTTATCATCCTGAACACTCAGATTCTTTCATTGTTTGGGGAGAGGCTCATTAGTACAGGTTTGTTTTCTTGAGTGAATGCCTTTCACAAACACTACAGATCCCCAGGTAACCAGAGGCAGTGTTTAAGAGGTTGGTGACCTTCTGTTTTTCTCGTAATATTTGGCACCCGTGACGGGTGCCAAATAGATAATCAGTGTTATTCACTTCACCTGCCTGTTGGTTGGTATATAGTGTACACAGAGTAAATGATGTGCTGAGATGTGCAAATGAAATGTGTTAGTCACCCAAAGTCATATAAAAAAGATCATTATCATCATCATTTTCTTTGTAATGGACTATCAAATTCATCTCTGTATGAAAAGCACTATGGCATCTCCAGCGCAGTTGGCTTTACTTTTAATGGAGGAGATTCACTTAACCTTTGGCAGCCACTGACAGTTAGATTTGTCTGAAAAGTCTTCTTTGAACAAGCTGAGGAATCTAAAGCTTGGTGCGCAGACGCCATGGTAATATTGCTCTTGCATGAAAGTCAGCATTAGTACCACCTAAGATAAGTCACTCACATGCTGCTAAAACAGTTCTGATCCACAAGGGCATGGACTCCAGAAGACTTCTGAAGGAGTGCTGTAGTATCTGTACAAGAAATTTGAAACAGAACGTTTAAGTCCCGTGGGACCTCCATTATTAAGACAGATGCCCACAGATGCTTGAATGGATTGAGATCTGGGGAATTTCGAAGCCAACATCGTGAACTCTAACTTTATCATGTTCCTCAACCCATTCCTGAATGTTTGCAATGTGGCTGGATGCACATCTTGTAGGTGTGGCCACAGTCATTAGGGAATACTGCAGTACAGAAGTGTACTTAGTCTGCTACTTATGATTAGATGCTGTGACTTCCTCACAGCATCCATTCCCAGCTCCTCCATTCACCTACTGTCCCAACAGATTAACAGAGGATGCCATCTCCCATGTCCTGCTCACCACCTTCAGACACATGGATGAGAATCATGGTAATTGTGTAAGATTGCTTTTCACTGACAATAGTCCCCCATAGACTGTTCCACCCAGCTGAGGGATCTGTGACTTAACAGCCACCTGAACAGCCAACTTCTTTACGGGCAGACCACAGGTGGTGAGAGTTGGTGGTTGTGTCTGTACACCCCTGACTGCCAGGCCACACACCGCACCAAATCCATCATCAAGTTTGCTGATGACACAGTAGTGCTAGGCAACAACAATAAGGCAGCATACATGGAGGAGATGGAGATCCTGACATTGTGGTGTCACAAGAACACCCTCCAACTGAATGTCAGCAGAACCAAGCTTGTTGTGGATTTCAGCAAGAGACATCAGCAGTTTCAACATCAAAGGGGCTGCGGTGGAGAGGGTGGGCAGCTTAAAAAATCTGTGAAGATCTGACATGGACTGAACATATTAAAGCTCAGACTGAAAGGGCAAGGGAGTGTCTTTACCACCTGAGACAGCTGAGGAGGTTTCAGGTGTTTCCAGTGATCCTGAGAAGTTTTTACTCTGGTGCTGTAGAAAGTGTGCAGAACATCACCTCCTGGTTTCGAACAGCTCTGTACAGAACATTACAACTCTAATGTCTCTGCAGGACATTTATACCATGAGATGCTGGACCAGAGCAACCTGCACCATTAGGGACTTGATTTACCCCAGTAACTGTGTGAACTGCTAAAATCAGGCAAACGCTTCAAAAGTATTTTGGCCAAAACAGAGAGGTTCAGGAGCTCAGACCAAAGACTCCTTAATCAGGATTTGACACCACAAATGTAACTGTTCATTATAAACTAAACTCTTTATTTCACTGTATTACTCCTGCCTCTTTACTGCTCTACCTCACTGCATTACTCCTGCCTCTGTATCTCTCTACCACACTGTATTACTCCTGCCTCTGTATCTCTCTACCTCACGGTATTACTCCTGCCTCTGTATCTCTCTACCTCACTGTATTACTTCTGCCTCTGTATCTCTCTACCACACTGTATTACTCCTGCCTCTGTATCTCTCTACCTCACTGTATTACTCCTGCCTCCGTATCTCTCTACCTCACTGTATTACTCCTGCCTCCGTATCTCTCTACCTCACTGTATCATTCCTGCCTCTGTATCTCTCTACCTCACTGTATTACTCCTGCCTCTGTATCTCTCTACCTCACTGTATTACTCCTGCCATCTGTCACTTAAGTAAATTTACATCCACCCACAAACTAACACACTGCACTTCACAGCACATTATGTTAAATTTGCACACTATTCAGATTTTGTTCATTGTTTTAATGTTTTTGAATACATTTTATCCGTATTTTTTTATTCCCTTAGTTTTAGCCTTTTTCAAATTTGTCTTCAGTTTTATTTATTTTTGAACTTTACTGCACTCATGGCCGATTCAGGGACATTTGTTGTACTAACTGTGCACAGGTCAAATAAAAAAATCTTGAATCTTGAATGCTCTTTCATTCACCATTGACAGGTGCCATGTCACAAAACAAGCACAATTTTTCACATCATCTGAGCTTTTAATGCTGTGGCTGATCAGTGCAGTTTAACAAGCCTACAGCTAGGGTAAATATTTATGAAGGCTCTCAATACAATGAAATCCTTTTTTATTCATCAGGTTAATTTATGTAAAACCTAATGTACTGTTTTATTAAATGGCATGATGTATATCTTGATTTGAGATGCATTATTTTGATTATTTTGTTAATATCCTCATATTCATTTTTTTCCTAGGGAGACAGAGTCTTCTTCATAGTGACGAATTACCTTGAGACTCCGAAACAAAAACTGGACTATTGTTCTGAGGTAAAAGCACCAATGCAGTTTGCATGAAAACGTATTTAACTGTGTGTTGACAGCACTCCAGAGACATTGACTATAGTGGCACAAAAAGGGGAAGTCCACCAAAGGCATTTAGAGTGGTTTGATGTGAAATTGTTAATTGTAGGGAAATTCTGTGTTCTGTAGAGAACAGAATATTTAGAGTGATGAGTATCAAAATTCAAAACCTTGATAGACATTCAATGCTGATGGGCAAAACACAAAACAAGTTATTTTGGGGTGTATTTTTTTTTCTTCTTCATTGTTTTGTTCATTTGAATGATTTCAGAGTCCAAATGTACCAGATGGTATTTGTTCGCATAATTCTGACTGTATAGTGGGAGAAACTGTCACCGCAGGCAACGGTAAGCTGAAAGATTGCTCAGAAGATTGGAAAACACACCCACACACATTGCTGTTTATCATGTGATTTAAAGTAAATGCAGGGCTTTGAACTGATCTTGACCTTATGAGACCAAAAATGAAACAAAAAGGCTCGGCTCGATGCTTAAACATGCACTCTTAAAAATCAAGGTGGCCTAAGGGTTCTCTGGAGGGATGCTTTAGCATCTATTTTTGCCTTTTCCTTTGTGACTTTTTGATAGATGTATAGGTTTTACTTTGTGTCACAAATTAACTACGGTTTGGGAGGAGGACCATGCCTACATCTCCTCCTCCTTCCAAATTAAACTGTAAATGTACATTTCATATATTTAAATGATTGTGTCCTGTCTCCTCCCTGTTCCTCGGTCCTGAGTTGATCGTTGTCTTAGTCTGCTCCATATAACTCTGCATTTTGAGCTCTGAAATTGTGCATTTTTTCCAGACAAAATAGCACACTGTATCCATTAATACAGAACACTATATTGAACAGGACAGTTCATTCTTGACTCCACAGGCTTCTTATTGGGAAGTCGAACTGGATTTTGTGTGTTTTTTGTGAGTCAGTGCAGCAATTCTTGATGTCAGAATGCGTGAAAGGTTTGTGCAGCCAGAGACTTTCTAAAGGAGCCTATTAGCCTGTTAGCTTTTGTTATCCGCTGACCAAAATCATCCAATTCTAATTAGCCTTTTTCATGTTCTAGTTGCTAAGACGTTCAGTACTGTCATTGAAATAATACGTTTTTCCAGTAGTCATAGTTATTAAGGAATGGAAAACTCAAAGATCTAAAGCTCATAAACGTGACTGGTTCACCAAATTTGGCCTCAGATTTTGGTAAGCGTACTCATGTTTGTATTGTGTTATGGCAATTAATGTGGATATATAAGCCAGTAAAACTACATTTGACCATACAAATCAGATTTGGTCTAAAACTCAATTAGGACTTAAATCAGATTAAAGAACAGGAAGCCTGTCAGCTGGAAACACACTTCTACTACCTTCTAATGTACAGCATTGCTCCAAACCTTTTGGGCACACTAGTTTTTAAGAGTGCTGATGACTCTTGGTGAAAATGTTGCCAGAATATTGTCTAGCAGAACGAGCCTATTTACTCTCAAAATGAAAAAGCCAAGTGTAAACACACTGGAGGCCTATTTGATTACTGCAGCGCATCAGAAGAAGGTTTGAGGTCCAGTAAAGATGCAACTTATCTGAGTATTAAAGTATCTGTTTCTTAATCTTAATGTGTTTAAGCTACTGTATTAAACCTCAAATGTATTAAATCCTCCAACCGTAGAGTAGTTCTAAATGAATGGAAATGGAGTAAAAGGTGCATAGTTAATAAAATAAAACCAATTTTGCGGTTACATACATAAAATAATTCTGATGTGAAGCTATTTTGTACAACATGCTTTTTATGTGCGTATTTCGGTAAAAGCAAAACTAAAACTCCTCTCTTGTGTTCTGGCTCAGGTGTGAAGACGGGCCGCTGTATGAATGACACTGGCACATGTGAAATTTATGGCTGGTGTCCTATTGAGCACAGTCAAACACCCTCGTAAGAAAAACACGGTGTAAAACAGTCACCTAGCCTCCCTTTATTCATTATTGATACAATGAGCTCAGCTTGCATTCCCTCAGTGTCAGGCCTCAAACAATCTGACATGATAAAGGTCTGATGCTTGTATTTTTCCACTTAGAGAACCATTGTTGGCGAAAGCAGAAAACTTCACCGTGTACATCAAGAACTTCATTAGGTTTCCAAAGTTTGACTTCACCAAGTAAGTACTACTGAAATGTGTGTGTGTGTGTGGGGGCGGGGGGGGGGGGGCGGGTAGGTGTGAAGGTGTGTGGGCAGGGAGAAGTTCTGTGTTGAGCTCTTTGATCACACAATGCTTGCGCAGCTATGTTTCACATATCAGACCAACAGACAAAGCAGTGTGATCAGAAACCTGAATGGTATATTAGGTAAATGTTATTCAAGAAGACCACAAACGTTCATGGAATGACTTCACTGAAACTTTTAGAGGAAGTAGAAACCTGCTTTGAGAACGTGAGATGGAGACACACAAACAAGCATGCACACACACACACACACACACACACACACAGACACTTCCTGAAGCCGGACAAACGCAGACACACTTCCTGAATCCGGTACATCATGATTGCGCATCATTTCTTTAAACATGCATTTTAATTTCCTTTCCTTAGATCTCTTCCTCACATCTTAGCTCCTCCTTCTTAAGACAAGAAGAACCCGTTCCTATGGCAAACAGTTTTAGCCATCATAAATCCTCACATGCTTACATTTAAAATGTCTTATTATAATGAAACATTTTAGAGAAACATTTTTGTGAGATTTATATTTACATTTGTATTTTCACCATTTGGCAGATCCACAAGAAAACCTCGCAATACTAAGACTTAAAAATAAGAGCTGTTAGTAGAATAAGATGTAGTCAAAGATTAAGTTGGTACTCCACCAGGGCCCTAGCAGATCCCACAAACAGAAGACACTTTTGTAAGTAATTTGTGAAGTTAGTTTCATTATTTTAGGACGTGAACATGTTGTTATCCAAAGTTCTCTGTGAATAGGTGAGTCTTCAGTTTCTTCCTGAAGACAGCAAGGGTCTCAGCTGTTCTGATGGTCAGGAGAAGTTTGTTTCAACACATTGGTGGCAAAGCTGAGAAAATGATTAATACATGAACCTTTGAGAAGAGGTGGGTCAAGTCGGGCTGTGCTTGAGACTCTAAGAGAGTGAGATGTGATCAGTTCTGATAGGTAAGATGAAGACCATTTTTGGCTTTGTAGGTGAGGATTTGCAGTTTATCTAATGTGAGCAGCCATGAGGAGAAGATCTGAGGATATGGTTAGAAGTGTGGGTGAAGGGACTGGATGAAGTAGTGATGTGGTGGTCAGAGAAATGATGGAGAGGGGTAGGCAAAATGTGCAGGAGTGGCTCTGGTGAAGACAAGGTCAAGAACATTACCCAGATTATATGCCGGAGACTTGTTGAGGTACAGAGCAAAATGTGACCGTAGCTTGAGGACACTTTAAACATATTCGTAAGATCAGTTCATCTTCAGAGAGAATATGTTCACAAGTATGAGTCAACTGGTAGCCTGGTGGTCAGGGATCTGCCCCTGCTATCAGAAGGTTGTGAGTTCAAATCCCAGGAAGTACCCTTGAGCAAGGTACTGTCCCCACATACTGCTCACATACTGCTACTGCAGCACTGCATTCCTGGCTGCCCACTGCTTCACTTGGTGAATGGGTTAAATGCAGAGAACAATTTCATGCCACTCACACAATTGATGATCATTTATACTGGGCAATAGCTAAAACATAACATAAATGTACATAGAATTATATTCAAAATGGGACATTCCCAGGCAGTCAAACATAAACATGCAAATGCACTGTCTAGAGTGGCTTCCCATGGAATCATATTTTTTTTAGCACTGAGGCTTTGGGATTAGCTAGAGCGCAATTTGCGGTCATGACTGAATCTGTCCAATATCATTGTCTGAATGCTATTGCTAAATGGAAGCAAATCCCAGCAGCAATTGCAACTTCTGGTAAAAAGCCATCCCCAAAGGACTACTGCTGAATGGTGGTGGTGGTGGGGGGTTTACCTCAACAAGCTTATGTGTGAATACTTTCAACATACAGTATATGATCTTTTTATGTATATTAACTGCATCTCAGCTAAAGTAAATATGTACTATATGTATAGCATGGGGGCTTAGAATACTGAAGCTATACAAAGCTATGTTTGTATTGAGATGACTCTGCAAGCAACACGCTCTGCATGTCTCCTCTGTGCCCGCTTACTATTTATACTCACAGCAGTCAGTTATGGGATCACTAAAGCTCCTCACCTGCTGTGTGGGACGCTATGACAGCAGCTCCTCCCCCATGCATTTCTGGACAGGTGTCACTGTTGAAAGGCCTACAAGAGTCAGCAAACTTGCTTAAGGCTTAACCCTCACTTATAATGGCCTGTTGTCCTGTCAGTTGTGAATCCCTCTTGCCGTTTTTAACAACAGCGTTTCTCCTCTGCCTCTTCTTCAGTGGTAGCCCACCTGATACCTCAAGCCATTTCTTATTTCCCAGTTTGAATTTCATTGTTTGGGGACTAGGAGTATTAGAAAAAAATGATATGATGTAGTACTAGTAGTAATAGTAGACTATTTTTAGGGGCTGTATATAGTTAGGGGCCCCATTACACAGTGCCTCCAGCTTGAGAGAGTGAGGTCAGGGAAGTGCTTCCGCAGAGTCACTGCACAGCTCAACATGCTTGGAGGAGAACATTAATTTCCAATTCTGTTACATCAGTTGACAGACATTCATGCTGGCTAGCTTGAGGCTGTGGACAGGAAGGGTCATTCTACCCAACCAGAGAAAGCAAGGCCCTTAGATTCCATTGGCCTCACATTTGCAGAGAATAATATAGTTTTATTTGGTTTAATCCC
The DNA here is from genome assembly GCA_037974465.1 of Brachypetersius altus. Classification (NCBI taxonomy): domain Eukaryota; kingdom Metazoa; phylum Chordata; class Actinopteri; order Characiformes; family Alestidae; genus Brachypetersius; species Brachypetersius altus. Next base: position 7,660,778 of record JBBPDB010000083.1, read on the forward strand.
ACTAATATAATAATTGGATAGGAAAATCTGTAAAACCATTTTTTATTATATTTTATATCTGTAAAAAGGAGGAAAAGGGACCAGCTATATCAGATGAATCACAAAGATCTCTTTTTGGAGTTAAAAGCAACAGATACAGACATATTGCATGCTTCAACACTTTGCAATCACAACAGAGTAATTTAATGGCTTAAGGATCAATAATATAATCTCAAAGTGCTTCAAGTGATTATCAAGGGATTAGGGACAGCTGACCAGTGAGTAGAAAGCTCTGCAAGTGTTCCTCTGCAAGAGGAAAAGAGCTGAGATAACAGGGTTGATATCTTGTCCTGCTGCTGAGTTAGCCTCTCGTGCAGCTGCTGTTTGACCTCTCTTTATTGTAGCATTGCATTGCAGTTATAAAGGGAGGGATATGATAGGCAAGATAGGCAACACATGTTTAAAATGATCTCATCACTATTCCCTATGTTGGAAGATCAATAGAACTATATACGCTAAGTGCCCACATGGTTATGGACACCTACTCATTCTACCTATTCTTCTGAAATCAAGGGTATTGTTAAGGGAGGTTGCTCCTCATTTGCTGTAGTAACACTCTTCCGGGAAGGCTTTGCATTAGATATTGGAACATTGCTGTGAGAACTGGACTGCACTCGGCCACAAGAGCGTTAGTGAGGTCAGGTACCGTTAGTGAGGTCAGGTACTGATATAATAACAGCTCATCCCAAAAGTACTGAATGATGTTCCACCACTCCACAGCCCCCTTCTAGCCAGTACTTGGTGTGTCTTGCTTGGCTGCTCCGGAGATCCCCAGTCTGAATGCCTGTGTCAGCAATGGGTGCACCTTAAAGTAGCTCTTTGCTCAGAGAGAGAGAGAGAGAGCAACATATTTTTAGACTATGCAGATTAAAAATGGCTCTTCAAGAGTACCTCAAAGAACCACATGAATATAATACTTACCCACTAAATAAAAATATCAGTGCATGTCTCCTTAGACATGTTTAGAGCATGTGTAGAGCCGATAAACCAGTGGGTGGAGACACTTATTTATATATTAATGAACTATTTTAAGGGATCCTTGACCTGGACAGCAAAAAACATGCAAGTTATAGTCTGATATTTTATTGGACTTGTACATGCATTTTATGGCCTGTAACTGAAAATAGCTTGCCACTTTATAATCAAATGTTATTGTTATACAGCAAATTGTTCACTAATTTCATGGGACAGCTAACAGGGATGTTTTGAGGGATTGTAGGTACAGCAGTGGTCTAAAGCGGGCATCATTCAAATGATCCGTCCATTTTTACTGAACATAAAGTTTTTAGAAGAATTATGTGACAAAATTGCCGTTCAGTAAAAGCGAGAAACAGCATGAAATAACAAAAAAAATCTAATTGGTCTTAATATTAAGATGTGGTGTACATGTATATTGAATGCAATGTTTTTCATGTAGTGAAACTGAATGTTACTGATTGCCATCAGTATCCATTGCTATTTTCCCCAAAGGATTTCTGCAGCTTTATCTATCATTTCAGACACAACTACATAATAGCAGACTTCCAGTATATTGCACTTTACTGTATAATGTACAGAGAGTAGTTTGGACCATGGCCTAATATACTTTCTCTTGTAGAACTGTGACACCGTTTGTTTTCCTCTAGATCAAATGTCCTATCCACTGTCAGCAAGTCATATCTAAAGAACTGTAGCTACGACGAGGAGCTCACACCCTACTGTCCCATCTTCCGCATCGGAGACGTGGTGTCCCAGACTGGTCATAACTTCCATGAAATGGCTGTCAAGGCAAGTTCTTAGGGTGATGTTGTACAGTTTCAATTTCTCTCTCTTTAGATATCATTGAGCCCGAGAGCAAACGGAGATGAAGCATCACGACAGTAAATTTCTCACGAAGGCAGAGGATGGGAGAGGCTTTGAAGGAGGATGCGCGGTTCGATTAGCATGGAATTGATTTCATTAGAAGTTCCTCTTGCTCATTTGTTATTCGGCCTGCGTTATGTTCACAGAGGAGCTCTTAAGCAGTATGCAGGCCATTATGGTCAATTTACATTGTGTTCACCCTAATGCTTCTTGCATTAATGCCTTGCTTTTTAACAACATGTGGAGAAGAAAAGACAATGAAACACATCAACAAAAACGACATACACAGAACCAGTGATCAGGCGATGACCTGCTGTGTTTTTTCTTCTCTTTGTATTTGATACACATGCAGGGTGGATCTATTGGCGTGGTGATCAACTGGAACTGTGATTTAGATAAAGACTACTCAAAGTGCAACCCTGAGTACAGCTTCACTCGTCTGGATGCTTCGAAAGGCACTGACACTGCCACCTCAGGATATAACTTCAGGTGATCTTACTTTCCAGCATCAGCTTGTCTCTTTGAAAGAATCCAACAACATACATCAGACATTTTAGGACACTCTGCTTTTTAAGGTTTTCCATCTACATAGCAAAGAGGTGACATTGAAGAACCACTCACGATGAACCGTGTTGCAAAAGAGGTTTGCCAGTGTGACAAATCAGTGTTTTTTAATAACCTTCACATGATGAGGGTGTTTGAGGGTGTTTCTTTGTGTGCTGCTGTAGAAGAGACACTTTTTTATTCCCTAAAGAACCTTTCAGCGAAGTTATTGTAGAAACTGAAATGTGTGAGTGCAAAGAACCTTCTAAATGGATGAAGAACCTCCACATAAGGTTCTAGGAAGAATCCTTCAACTGGTATAGACTCACACTCAACATTGTTTTCTAGAGAACTAAACTTTTAAAAATAGTTTTGTCTAACAAAACAGCTACTTCAGGTGTGTGGTGGCATATATTTTACATATTTTAATATTCAAATATTCAAACAAGTGCCTTTCTTGGTATAAATAACAAGAGTAATGATTTTCAAAATAAAAGCGCATATTAAAAGTGGAGTGTTCCTATAAATATAGTTTTCCTCAAAAATAAACCTGGTAAACCTTATATTTGTTTTTATATTAAAAGCCTTTGATGATTCACTGTTGTGTGTTTTGCTTTATGGCATGTTATAGTGCTCCTAAATGCCATTTTGTCTTTTACAGATTTGCTCGATATTACAGGGATACAGATGGACAGTCCTATCGATCTCTATATAAAGTCTATGGCATTCGATTTGATATTATGGTCATTGGGCAGGTAAATCAAGCTGCGCTCTCCTTATCTGCAATACTATTAATATATTCTTTGTAGTCCTTTCTTATCTCATTTATTCGTTTTTCCAGGCAGGGAAGTTTAATATCATCCCCACTGTGGTGAACATTGGATCTGGACTTGCCTTAATGGGTGCTGTAAGTGATCTTTTAGTTATGTAAAGACAAACTGTCCTCATTTGTTCATATTGGCTTCTTTCTTTTCTCTTGTGAAGGTTTTCAGCCTCATACTTCACTTACAAGAAGCCATTTTAGGGTGTTTTTGACAGGACGGCAGGCATGTTTGAACTAAATAGGCAGTTTACTGATAAATATTCATCTTAACAAGAGAAACAGTTTTACTAAGACGGATTTGAACTGGTCTACTAAAAATATTAACATTTTTACAAGTTCTGATTTAAGTTCTGATATATTTTTACTGAACTGTTACATTTGGAAGAATAGAATGTATTGCTTTACATTTAAGAACTAACAATTTTGCATTAATGTTATCTTACACACCTGTCAGCTAGAACATGGCAACTACTGACAGTTTAAATGAATAACATTGTCTTGTTACATCTGTCAATTTGAGATTGTAGTAAAAAAAAAAAGACATGTATTACGTAGTAAGTGAACAATTTGTTCTTGGGGGTGATGTATTTGAAGCATGAAACGTGGATAAGTGAAAGAATGTGAGTCACTTCTGACAATTCTGATGGCTGGAAGACTAGGTCTTAAATGGTGAACTGGTGACAGTGTCATGGGCACTCAATGGTCATTGAGGTTAGCTCATCTCACAAATTGCAGAGAAAGTCAATGCCGGCTATAATAGAAAAGCAGGCTGGTTAGGTGGTCAAGGCATTGGACTGAAAATCCAATAGAGAGATGTTTATGTAGGCAGCTGGTGGCCTAGTGGTTAGGGAGCTGCCCCTGTGATTAGAAGGTTGTGGGTTTGAAAACCCTTAAGCAAGGTATCGTCCTCACACACTGCTCCCCGGACACACTGCTTCCTGGCTGTCTCCTAGTGGAGTGGTTTGAGGACCATGTTCAAAGTGTTTGCCTTCCCCAGAACTGAGTCCAGTTGAGTATCAGTGGGATGTGGTGGACAAACTTGTCCAATCTGTGGCCACCTCACAATTTACAAGGCTTAAAGGACCTGCTAGATACCTTAGAAGATGTGCAAGTTCTAATAATTGTTCGCTGAAACCCCTGCACTAACGTGGAGACTGTACATATCCTCCGCATTGTTTTGCTTTTGTGACGTCCAGGCCTCGTCCGAACGAGGCCCACGTGTCACAGCTAGCGCTAAATTATCATTAAAAAAATAATTTACTAATTTTGTAACATAAATACTAACGCAAATTTGGCTATATATCTATATAAAAATAACTACATTTTTGGTACTGTCCGGAGAACAGTACTGTCTTGGGGTGGTGAAATACCGCTGTACTCAGGAACGGGAGGTTTGAAACTAGTCAATTCGAGAACGTTATTTATTTCTCCCCGCTGCTGATTGGCTGCCACCCTGTGGCAGCATCTGTGGCAGCTGCAAACCAGAGGGTCTCGAGTGTTCTTGTGTTTTTCCAAAGAAAATGACAGCATATCAAAGAAAGTGCACCTGCATGAATTACAGTGCAGTCTATACAGAGGTAATATCGGTACAGTAGGAATACTGTTTACCTTTGGGAGCATATTTGAAGGTATATTTAGGGCTTACACCATAAAAATAGGCATTTTTAGATTTTTTTTGACCACATCACAACAATGCGGTTTTTTTTTTACTAAATGCAGGTGCTCTTGGAACGTAGCCCTGCGATAACTGTATATTAAAAAAATTGTAGGTCCTGATGTCACAGAAATAATACATTTAAAGTGTTCAGCTTTGCAGTATAATTTTCAAATGGAGGTCAGAGTGAAACCACCAACATTTACATAGGAAAAAATTTACGGAAATTACTTTTACAGTATATGGGCCCTTTAATGTTAATTAGACATGGACATATGACACACCTGCTAATTAAAGCAGAACATGGCCCTTTAACACATTATATTTTCGAGGTTGTACTATTAACATTATTTACTAGCTGGCATCAGAAATATAATCTGCTTAAGAAACCGAAGATTTAACAAAACAAAACATGTTTTTTTTTTATGTGGATAGCTGCAAATGTCCACAAGTTCCCTGAAAGCTTTTGCCACAAGAGGGCAGTATTCTATTATTCTTCACCATCAGTGAATGGGTCGCAGGCAAATGCCCAATGGGTTTTCCAACCTAACTTACTCTGCTTTGGAAACACAAATATCTGGGTCGAATGCCATGAGTATCTCAAATCTGTCTAGAGACTTTCTCAGCTTCATTAGATAATGACAGAAATAGAGGCAGCTTGACAGAATGAAGTGCCCACTCATGTTCAGTTGCTGTATTGTTTTGTTTTGTAGGGAGTGTTTATGTGTGACATGATCCTGCTTTACATGATGAGCACAAGCTCCTTCTACAGAGAGAGTAAATTCGAGCCTGTGGGAAGGTAAGACCGCTTTAAAGGTTTGTTTGTTTTTTAGGAATGTAAGAGGTTAAATGGTAAATGCTAATGTCACCACCTATAGAAAAGATCGCAGGTCCAGAGATGGGAAACGCGGTCGACACCATCGCCACCACGGCCAAGATGGACATCACAAGAAGGAGAACAAGATGGCTGGGGAGGAAAAAACACTCACAACACTGTCGTCCCCATCTACACACAGTCCGGAGAGACAGGTAGTGGCCACTGAGTCGTCACGGAATCCTCGCAGTCCAGAAAGAAAACAACCGTCCACGGCATCGTCGTCCAAACTCCACCGCAGCCCTGACAGAAAGGCCATGTCTCCAGTCTCTATGTCCAGAACACCACGCAGTCCACTGAAGTGATAGGACGATACCTAGAGACATTCGGCACTGTGCCGAGGACTGGGTTTTATAATAGGAAATAAAGGAATGAAGTATGAATGAGCTCATGCGCGGGGCCCTCTACCTGTCAGTCAGCATTCAGAACCTATGGGAACCAACAGGGTGTCTGCGGGCATCCTCAGGTTAGATTTTTAGTAGGCTTTTTTAATATCATTCAAAATAGAATTGAAGTGTAAACTTATTTTACACAAGGACATTTTACAGGCTTTGAATATTTATTGCTGTGCAAATAAAATCTTGTTCTCACAGTTCAAAATGCTTCCAGTAGGCAGTAACAATGAAGCCCAGCTGCTAGCACGCTGTATGTTGCCATACAGTACACAGTTGTTGCCTCTCCTCCATGAAAATATGACTTTTATGAGTTACGTAGACGCTAACATTGAGAGGTGAGAATTGGGGTAACGCTATACCAGTTTTTCAGGAGTGTTTCCACCACTGATACTACAATCTCAGGCATCTGCCAAGAGAACTAAGCTGTTGGTTATATGTTTGTCAGATGTCTTTGAAGCCAAAAGAGCTCCTATTGCCTCTATAGTGTACACATGACTGAATCAACAATGGCTTTTTTCAGACATACACTATTCAGGTGTGGAAGCCTGCTTTTTAATTCCTACGTGGTGCACTATGTAGGAAGCAGGGAGTCATTTGGGACACAGCCTTGCTGGAGTGCCGCTGTGGAAACAGCAGTATCAACTTCTACCACTGTTGGAACAGTGTTAGAGTCGCCTTCACCAGAGTGTGGTGCTCCTATAAGTCATAGCATACACATATATGTGAGATTATAAATCAAACTTGTGCCTTTATTCCAATTTATCCTTTTTTTTTTGTTATTTAAAAATTTTAAGTGCTCCCATGTATTGCATCTCTACTCTTGTAGTTTAATTCGCAACGTGACATGGATGGCTACACTAAAAAGCCATAATTACGATTTTTAAAAATGTATTCTTCCATACAGTTGCACATACATCACTGTCCTTTGCTTTTAAAGAACTACATTTAATGAATTGTAGTACAGTTTCAGCTGCAAAAAAGTGGGGTTTTTTGTGTTTCTCTGTTTGTGCAAGCAACCCACATGGATACTAAACTGCTGAAACCATGCAAAATGAATGTAAAACATTAAGGCATTTAATTTTTTAAATGTATGGTCAGATTAAGACTTTTTCGAGACCTGCAGACACCCTAAACCAACGTTTTTTTGCAGCCGTAGCAACAAGTTACTACATTTAAATTAGGTTTTGCCCAAGATATCCATACTCCTACCAAAGTGGCATCACTGTACCAAGTGTTTCAAGGCTCTCTGTCTAAGGACATCATCCAGTTCAAAGGATACATAAAACTATAAATTTTTTTAGATAAACATTGTACTGAGTTGTGCTTGAAACTTGAAATACAAGTTTGTAGACACCTTCTCATGCCATTTCTGCAGTTACAGCCTTACTCATCTACACTAGATGTTCTGTTGCTGTGAATAACTGATTGACCTCAACCACAACAGTATTAGTGGATGTCAGGTACTGGTGGTATTCGAGAAGCTACAGCCCATGGGGGCTTAATACCACTTGGGCTGAGGGTTGGTGCTGGACATGTTCCCATTATATTGCCAGTGCTTTGTTAAGAGTTTACTGTATATTAGATATGTTTGCACCTGTGTCAGTAAAAGGTGCACCCTTAGGAGGGGGGTTTGGATACTTGTTCACAGATGGAATAAATGTTCAGTATTGAAAACTAAGATGCAGCTAAAAGCATCACTTCAGGCTGTTTTGTCTGCCATCATAACTAATATTCAACATTCCTTTCTAAAACAGCAAATTTAGAAATTCCAGCAGTTCAGATCATCCATTTTACCAAAACAGAGATTAATTCACAGAAAATGTACTATATTTACAGTGTGGTTTTCAATATCTTAAGACAATAAATGCTGTGTGAATGGAGTCGTCCCTTTAAAACAATTTAAATAACACAGGAGGGCAAAAATAACCAATTACACCAATGATAATGAAGGATTTGTTTATTTAGAAGAAATGTTAGAAATGCTCAGACACATTTAGGTGTTACATGGCGCATTTATATTTTCCCTCGATGGAATGAGAAAGTGACAGGTTTGAAAATAAGGTGTGCCTTCTTCCTCAACCAGTATACTGAACTCCAAACTGAGTGACGCAATTCTTGCCATTTTCTAAGGAACTGATGTGTGTTCAGATCGTAAAAGGGAAAAAGGTCAAGGCTGCAGGCTTCGCCCTGATCTTCAAGCCCAGGTACTGAGGCAGCATTTCAGGAAAGTTCAGTGCAATCAGAGTCCATCAGAAGGGGGGGGGGGGGGTTTACTACCCACTTCAGGATATTGAGAGGAAAAAAAACCTAGGTTAAATTCTGCCTATACATTTAGTTGCTAACATACGTGCATTTTGCACTCTCTCAATCTATACACTAATGCAGATTTCTACTTTGTCAGTGCTCTACCTCCAAAGGTTGACCCCTGGCTCTGGGCTGTGTCCCAAACCACGCATTACTATATTAAATTAATGTACTCATTTAATGTATTTTATTATTGTAGTATGCAGTTTTGGATGGATGCAAAACTACAATACAGTATGCAGGATCCCTGCCCAACACACCCACTACAGCAGAGGAAGGGCTTGTTAAAGGAAAACTCTACCAATTTCTGTTATGATTTCATAACGATTTCTGTTATGACCAATGACTTAATTCAAATGTATATGAAATTATTTAGTCCAGAATGACACTTTAATGAGCTGTTAAGCTGTTCAGGGCAGGGAGGCATTACAAAGCCAGAGTTGGGAACCACTGCTCAATAAACTGCTGGAGTTTGTGGACTGCCGAGTCCATTCCTGTTCAGTACACATGCACCATGCCGTACAGGAAAGTCCAAAACAAGACATAGGTGAAGAGGCCCCCAACAAGGCCTCCGGTGAACAGGAGCCTCCGTGACTTGAAGCATTTGTTCCATCGTCGACCAGCTTTGAGGATGAGGAGCACCGACAAAAGGAAGGAGGCGAGGAAGTAGAAGATGAAGCCATACAGGCCTGTGAGGCCCAGGATGCCCGCGGTGGCTCCGGATAAGGCGGACACAGAGGTCCGGCAATACTCCAGCACTGCCGCGTTACCCCTCACAGCCACCTCACTGATGAACTGCGGTCCCTCACGTTTAGCTGCCAGACTGGCCATCCTGCCCCTTCAGCTAGAATGACTCACTGCAAAAAAGGAACAGAGACAGAGTTTTAAAGAAAACAATAACTATCCATTACTGACAGTCTACTGAACCATTCTACTAATCTCTACCAGCTCACTAGCACTTTCTACAGAAAACACAGCATAAATGTCTGTTTAATGTACAAGGTTACGGCACCATTACACCCATCACACTTCTGGTAGTTAATTTAAGAATGTTGTGCCCTCAAGGAGTAGTGTTCTTTCCTCCAATAAAATTTAAAAATCTCTGGAAGTCAGGTACACTAGATGTTAAAACATTGAGCATTTGATTGCATTCAACCACGAGAATTAATAAGGTCACAAACTGCTGTTTGATTATTTATTGGAAGAACATGCCAGGTGTCGTTAAACCAGAGAACACGGTTCCACAGCCCAACGCTGTTCGGCTTTATACCCACCTGTCTTGGCATTGGCCATACTGGCCATAAGCTCGTGTGCCTGAAAGCATTACATTTTATTGGCAATGTTTCTATAGAGATTACACACTATATGGACAAAAATATTGGGACATTTTTATGATTGGGGGCAAGGCCCCTTAGTGACGGGCAGTCTTAACGCCTCAGCATACAGACATTTCGGACAACGCAATGCTACTCACAATTTGCCAATGTTTTTTCTATAATAGCTGTATTTGAACAGCTGAATACTCGTGTCAGCATGGAGCGCACATTAAAGTAACCGAATTTAACTGCTTGAATTCGTTTGGACTGGACCAATTGTCTGTCGGAAAGAACGACCCTGTAACACTGCAGAAAACGGACAGAGAGTTTTAAAGAAAACATAATGAACACAATCCATTACTGACACTTCACTGACCCGTCCGGCTAATTTCTATTAGCTCACTAACACTTACCCACACTTTTTACAGAAAACACCGCGTAAATGTCCCTCGTACAAGATCACAACACCATTATTCCCCTCACACTTCTGGTGACTCTTAATGGTAATTCAGAAATTCGATGTCTTCAAAGAGAGTATTTTATTCTTTTTAAAAAATCTCCCATCCAACACAAAACCCCATGCACGTCACTCCTCAGCAACCATTTTTCACCGCAGTGCCTTTTGGGGAGAAACGTTTATAGAATAAAAGTCTCGCAAAAAGGGAGAGGAAGTAAAACAAATAAAATTATATATTTCAACATAATTACAAAAATATCAAAGTGACACAATTAGATTATTTTGTCTGAGAAATGAAATTAAGAACCAATTACAACAACTAAATAAAATAGATTTTATAAAACACAATGAAATAAGAAGAGCGAGGACTCATAACTGTGTCAGTAAACACACGGTCAGCATGGACTTTGGATTCCAGGCGCGGAGATTCCAGTTAACTGACTGTTTGAGCAGTTTCGTGCATGTAGAAAGCATTGCCTAGAACAAAAAACCACACACACACCCACCCACCCACCATAAATAATTTCAATGTGTTAATTGTATTTTATTACTCGAGTACTTGGACAGTAGCATACGACCATGGCTACTGGGTATGTTTTGGGTCTGGATCTGGGGACAAGCTCCATCAAGGCTGTGCTGCTTGATTCTCAATCAAAGACTCTGTCGGACAGCAGGAGTTTCCCCACAAACTCTGGGCTCCACCACCAAGACACTGAACACGTATGTCTCAGCAGCTTCTCTGAGCCTGTGGCTGATTTGAATTTTCTGTTTCACCATAAGTTCATATTACTGCATTTCGTTGTACTTGTACATGTGTAATCACAATAAAGTTTAATCTAATCTAATCTAATATTAATATAGTATTGTTTTAGATTTACATCACATTTACACCACTGTTGCATTGCTATATTCTCTATTTATGGAATTGTTTCAGTTATACATCCCATTCACACTACTGTCACATTGTTATATTGTCTTTATTGTATGTTTCTAGCATTTTTGCATTGCCTCCTGTGCAATAATCATACTTAAAGTACAATGCTAATCATCATGGAAGGTTTACGGAGTGTCCACTAATTTACAGTTAAATTCACTACCGTTACAGTTGTTTATTTATTGTGTTGTCTGTTGTTTTTGTCGTAACTTGTTGCTATATGTTCCGGTTGGACTGTTAAGGTGGAACTTGCTAACATTTTTTTCATACAGAATTCTTTATGTAAATGACCCAAACTCTCTCATTCAGGCCGACGAGCAGGATCCCTCTCGAATAATCGCCACCCTGGACCAGTGCCTGGCTGCCCTGCCAAAGGAGAAGCTGAATAAGGTCATGTGTGTTGGGGTATCAGGACAGATGCATGGGGTCGTGTTCTGGAAGTCTGAAAGAGGTGCACAGTCCTCTGTGTATGCTATGTGTCCCCTTGCTTCAGTAACAGCATCTTTTCTTCTGTGATGACACTAGATGATGAAATATTGCTGTGAGGATTTGATTGCAATCAGCCATGAGCATTAGTGAGAGCATTAGCTGAATTCAACAACTGGAAAGAGTGTGAAATCTTTTGAACACATACTGCACCAGTAGCCCAAAGCTTTCCTTGAGTATTTGAATAGCTTTTGCATTGTATGTGTAATAGGTCCGTACAGATGGTCTTACCGTTAATGAAATGTTTGTTGTGTCCTTTTACATTAACAGGTTGTGAATGGTCCAGCAGTGATGTGGGTCACACGTTCAGACCTGGAGATGTGAGTGCCCTGATCACATGGCAGGATGGACGCTGTAGCGGTGATTTCCTGTCCTCATTACCCAAACCCGAGTCTCACCTGAGTGTGGCCACTGGATACGGCTGTGCATCAATCTTCTGGTACACCAAGCACAGGTTGGAAGTGCCAGACTTTTTCACAGCATTGCCAGGATTGATCTGAAGTCAGATGAAAGGAGTAGGCCTAGAAGTAAACTTGCTTAATGTTTTCCCCATGAATAACTATCTGTAACTCAAGCCATCCTTTGAGTTTTAAATTCACTGCCCTTTCAAATTACAGCTGAGAATTTGCACCTTCTCTGTACAGGCCAGCCTACCTTTCAGAGTTCAGTGTGGCTGGGACCATCCAGGATTATGTGGTCTCCATGTTATGTGGCTCTGAGCGCTGTGTTATGACTGGACAAAACGCTGCCAGCTGGGGCTACTTCAGCACCAGCAAAAACCAGTGGAACATGGAAATGTGAGACTGCATTTGAATGATTTATTGAATTAACCATAAATCGTACACACTCTGCAAGTAATGTCTTGGGGCAGAAGGTGTGCTGGTGGTTAGGGAAGTGCCCCTTTCATTGGTAGGCCATACGTTTGAATCCCAGGGCTGCTAATGGCACCACTGAGGTACCCTTGAACAAGGTACCGTCCGCACACACTGCTGCCCGGGCGCCATTGTCAGCTGCCCTCTGCTCCACTTGGTGAATGGGTTAAATGCAGAGGACTCAAGCAATTCCAATAAGGCATAGAGTAAATCTCAGACAAAACCGCAAATTTGTGATGTGGTAAAAAAAAAAATCTTTTTATAGTGTAAACCCTAAATATGCCCCCAAATATGCTCTCAGTTTCCTTTTAAACTCAGCTTAATATATTACCCTTAAAGAAAATGTAAAGTAAACCCATATCCATACTACACAGTGTGCACTGAATTGCTGTCTCTGAAGTGCGTTTTCTTTGGTATAAACAGGGTAAATACAGTAATAAATTAATTTACAGTAATAAAAATACAGGGCTTTAAGAAGAACAAAACGAAAACGAGAACACTCCGTGACCAAAAATAATTCTGGCCACAAATAAAAGAGTAAAAATCAGCGCCATTTTGGGCTTTGGTGCAAAAGCAGATCCTTTTACATGCTGATATTAAACAGGTATTGTATTGGTAGCATGATTCTCCTCTGGGGTGGCTGGTGTTCTGGTGGTTAAGGAGTTGCCCCTACATTTAGAAGGCTGTGGGTTTGAATCCAGGACTGCCAGTGGCACCACTGAGTTACCTTTGAGGAGGTACAATCCTCACACACTGCTCCCCATGCGCCCCCTGTTGGTGGCAGCCCACTATATCACTTGGTGACTAGGTTAAATGCAGGGAAATCATTTCACATTGTTCACACTATGTGCTGTGCTGTGGTGTGTTCATGCATTACTATAATCGCTACTTTACTTTATTGACTTGAATCTGAATGTTTTTTTATTACTAGACTGAAAGGTGCTGGCTTTCCCGTGCACTTGTTGCCTGTGCCTGTAGAGTCTGGGTCGATAGCTGGACAGACCTGTTTAGAATGGCATGGAATTCCTGCTGGCACCCCTGTTGGAGCGGCACTGGGAGACTTCCAGTGCAGTGTATATTCCTGTATGAAGGATAAGACGGATGCAGGTATAGTTTTATGCACATGCATCACTTTAAAAACACTAATATGTGGAACATTCCATTGTTCCTGAAGTAATTGTCTAATGTAAAGATTAAAAATATGTGAATTTTACACATGAGTTTTACCTGATCATTGTCTAAGACTAATATAATGAGTCCTGTAGCATAAACTAGAGTATGTATGTCAGAGTATGAAATTTTCAACGTCTTGTTTGCAGTTCTGAACCTGAGCACTTCGGCTCAGCTGACGTTTGCCATGCCTGCTGACTTCGTCCCTCCAGCAACACCGGACCCCTTTTGTCCCATTGCTTATTTCCCTTATTTCCACGACACTTACCTGGCTGTGGCTGCAGCACTCAACGGAGGCAACGTCATGGCAACTTTTGTAGGAATGCTGACTTCTTGGATGAAAGCATTTGGTGAATTTAATATTCTTATCTAAAGGTAGAGGTGGGCAATTTTGTGATTTTCTCGATTAATTCGGATTTAGAGTTCAGGACAATGTGTTTTTATGAAAATCAATTTTTATTACTTATTTTACACACGAGTGCCAAAAGCGGAACTAATGCGACACACCGTTCTACATGGGTAAATTAGCGTGGCGTACCCAAACACTGTAGCAGTGTTTGTACCCAAGAAAGGCTTTGCTATATCTGTAATATTTTTTTTTTGGACATTTAAAAAAGTCCACCTCATGTCAACAGGGCCATGCTTAGAGGGTTGTGCCACTTGAGAGAAATTTTGGCAAAGAGCAAAAGTACAAAGATCTTAGGCACCTATGCAAATATTTTAAAGCCATTTTTCTCAGCATGTGATAATGCGTCTTTCTGCTAGCAATCGTTCAAATAAATGCAGTAAAACAATATAAGCAGTGAAAATCATCAAGGTATGTTTTGTTTGTAAGAAAAAAAAGGAGCTGATATTTTGTGAGTAGGATACTGATTCTTAATGGAAGTTGATCCCTTGTACTGTATGTTCAGCTGATACTGATCTTTGATGTTGACTTTTGGTTCCCCAAGGAAACTGTCAATGGGTGATTCCCAATGGGTGACTACTTTATCATTGATATGATGCTTATCTTTCAAATGTTTTGTCAAGTACAGTAATCCCGTGCTTTTCGCGGGGGTTACATTTGAAGAGCACCTGCATATAGTGAAAAATTGCATTGTTGTGTAAAAAAAAAATAATGCCTGAAATATCTCTTTATACAGTGTAAACCCTAAATATGCCCCCAAATATGCTCCCAGAACACTTTAATTTAATTTGAAACTCATTTTAATGCATTACCCGAAAAGAAAATGTAAAGGTAAATAATCAAAATCAGAAAACTTTATCGCTTAAAAAAAGCTAGCATTAGCAATTAGCATTAGCAGCATGTCAGGACTTGTACATAACTATTGACAATTTTGGCCGGGGGGGGTTTAATAGACTAAAATATGAGGAAAAGACACAGAGCAGCCAAGCTACATGCTGCTGCAGGCTTCTTTTTCTTTTTTTTTGTGGAGGTTGACAACTTTTCACCGCTGGGCTGGTAGTGATACAGTTCTGCTCTCATCTGCGTAAAACTGAGGGGTTACTGTATATCTCCAGAACTGAACAGTATCACGGTACACCGATATAGATGATGAGCTGTTTCTCATTTCACATTCTGTCTTTTTATTTCTCTCTCTGTTCTATGTAATTATTATGCAGGAGTGGAGCTGAGCGAGTCTGAAGTGTACTCCACACTGGTCCGGTGTGCCCTGGCCCAACCCAGCACAGACCTCTGCGTGACACCCACTCTGTTGGGCGAGAGGCACGATCGCTCCAGCCTTGGCCGGGTGTCCAACATCGCCCCCACCAACCTCTCCCTGGGTCACATGACCCGTGCCATTTGCAGAGGGATTTTGACTAACCTGGCCTCCATGATGCCCCCTGAGACATTACTAGCTGCCGGCGTGAAACAGATCATGGGTAGTGGGAGTGCTTTGTCACGTAATGAGGTCTTGAAGCAGGAAGTAGAGCGAGTGTTCCCCATACCTGTGCTCTATGGTGAGGATGTGGACTCAGCAGTCGGAGTAGCAATGGTTTTTACTGACAGACTGTGAGCACGTAGCATAAACCACAGTAACTGAGCACGTAGCATAAACCTCTGTATAATATTTCAGTGCTCAGATCAGGACCAGTGTGTATTTTTCCTCAGTGTCTACATTTACACCCAAATAATCCTTAAATTGTTCAGCTAATAATCTGAATGGTGGTGTGCACCTTTAACATTCTGATAAAAGGAAGAATAAGCTTGGAAACATTTAGTCTGATCACTTTCACGGTCCAAACATTGCACCCTTAGCCAAGAGGGTTCTGTAGAGTAGGTTTTCACTTAACAATAGAGGAGCCCTTTTTGGTTTCCATGTACAATAATCCTTTAAGAGTGACATACAGGTTTTCTATCTTAGAGTGGATGTATTAAAAAGCTCCTTTAAGTAATCATGGTTCTATGATTACTTAAAGATTCTGATTCTGATAAATACAGCCGTATGCAAAAGCTTGGGTCTTGCAAAATGCTCTTGGCTAAGTTATGCTTTGCTGATTTCAAAGATAGGCACACATCCTCTGCAGAGAACACATTTCTGCACAGCTGCTGGTTATTTGCTGAATGTAACTGTTGTGGTGTGGGTTGCTAGCAAGTGTTTTGTAGGCCAGGAACTACACAACCTCGTACTTGTGCTGCTTGCTTAACCCATTACTTGGATGTGGAGGCTTACCAGTGTTTGTGTCATTCAGAATTTAGCAGACACTCCTATCCAGAGTAGTCCACATCTGTGCTTTATACCTGTAAAGCTAGACTTAAATCAACATCTGCTTTTAACCAAGTTACTACTAGCTTAATTAAACACTTTAACAAACCCTGTGAGAAGAAAAAAGTTGAGGTTAAGAGCCTGATGTTTTTTTAATATATATTTTTAAATATATATTTTTAATGTATAGGATAAGGGATAAGCGCGAGGACTCCATGGTTCCATTGGCTAGCCATTAGGGAGCACAATAAGTGAAACACTAAAAGAACAGAGTGAATGAAGATGCACACAGTCTGCAAGTACATCAGTACTACTGGATTACACTCCAAGGCTTAGACTCATGGCAAGGACTAAAATGAACAGGAAATTCTTGACAATCTTGACTTCAGTAGCACATCGTATCAGTTTAAGGAAAAGCCAAAAGTATTAAATCTTTTTAATTTAGAAATTACTTTCAAAGAATTGTCTTAGTTTTAATTTAAGTGCAGTAATATATGCAATTAAAAAAATCACATTATAGAACCGAACCAAAACCAAACAAACAGCACACGTTCATGACAGCTCCAAAAAAGACCACAAAACAACAACAGTTTACAACAGATACAGAACAGGCAACTCTGCTGAGTTAGAGGTGGATTTAAGGCATTATATTTATATCTTAATTCTTTGCATTGGGGTTTTCCTCTTGAAGGCTGAGGCCATGTATCGGAGGCAGCAGTCATGCCAACCCTGTTGTACAATCTAAGATGCACGTTTCTTGTTTGCTTGTTTGCTGATACACGTCATGCTTGTTTTGTCTCCTTGTTTGTTTGGATACTCCTCTGTGAATTCTTTTGTGAATTTAAAGTTCCATATTATGAAGGTATTCCTTTGGAACCAAAAACGACACCCGTTTCACACTATGATGTTTTCTGGAACACGAGACCTGAAAATAATGGGGCAGAATCCCAAGAACGTTTGGACCTAGGTGCCTACTCTGCACCTTCTACATTCCCAAAATGTGATTGTCCAGTTTGAGTGAGAGGTCGATGAGAGCAAGGCGGGTGGCTCATGTGGAACTAGTTCATTTCTGAGATCCTCTGAGTTCCAACTTCTTTCCCTCATACAGAGAAAGCTTTTCTCTTTTTTCAGCCATTTGTCTTATAGTAGCTTTTCTGTGGGATTGGACCTTTGCTTCCCACATGCATCGGTGAGCCTTGGGAGCCCATGATTGTATTTCTTTTTATTCTTTGCATAATGGCTGAAGGCTAAGGCCAGGTATTGTTCAGACTTTAAACTATCATGGGTTCAGCAGACACACCAGCTCTGTTGCATGTTGGCAGACACACCTTTCTCTTACTCGTTTGTTCTCCTGGTTTGTTTGGCTTCTCCTCTGTGAATTATATTGAGATTCTGAATAAATGTGGTTGTGGTTGTCACGGTGGGCAGAAATGACTGACCGGACACACCTGACACAACCTTGTCGCATGGCGGAAGAGCTCTAGCTTGACTGGCACGGGAGAGTGGGTGAACCACACGTTTTAATCTGAGAATACTCCAAGCGGAGTTGAGGTTCCCACCAAACGAACCCTCGTTCTCACTCGCACACACAGGTATTGATGGGGTTAGCTCCGAGGAGCGAGAGTACTCACGGTACCGGTACTGATCTGGGACTGGGGACACGTCTGACTGAAG
>JBBPDB010000083.1:7678968-7692019 GCA_037974465.1 Brachypetersius altus
TGAACACTGATAGAAAAAGAGAGAGAGAGAGAGAGAGAGAGAGAGAGAGAGAGAGAGAGGGAGAGATGGCAGCAGCTTAGTAAAACTCCTGTCTGTGGAAGTGTGGTTCACAGCGCCACCTAGACAGGAATCTCACAGCACGTCCTGCTATGCCCTCTTTATATAACTCCAATTTCCATCCAAGCCAGACGGGCTCAAATCCGCCCCGACCTGCCCGCGCCTCTCTCAGATCTGCCCCGTCTGACTTACTGCAGCCGCTGCGCTTCTGATACAGTCCTGCTGAATAAAACAGACCCAGTCATCCATTTACACACCAGCTGTCAGAAAGAGAGAGAGAGAGAGACAGACAGACAGAGAGAAAAACAGACCCCACCACACACACACACACACACATTCCCTGCTCATTGTCAGCATGCTGTGCTCCTGCAGACCTCCATTAGGGAATTAAATAGACTACGCCTTGACTCGGGTCACTCCTCGAAATCTTTTGCAGGGGAATCATCTCATTATGGCGGACCTCGCTGTGTGAGACTGAGCCTCACACTCTAACGCTTAATAACAAGACGACATCTAATGGAGCGCGCGGCCCTGACCCTGCCTTAATTACACCGCATTCTGCAGGCTTTTACTCCGAGTGAACATTAATAGATTACCACAGGAAAAACCACCAGCCTCTAATGTCATTCCAACCCACTTTAACGGAGAATTCTGCCGACTGTGATCAAACACAAACCTTTTTGAATAACTCTTTAAGAGGTAAACAGTCGTTTTGAGCAGTTTGATGTGGGATGCTCAAGTTCTAGAGAACCTTGTCCAGAATGGTTCCAAACATCTGAAGGGTTCTCCTAAATGGAACCAGACGTCTGAAATGTTCTCCGAAATGGAAGCAGACATCTGAAGAGTTCTAAATGGAATAAGACGTCTGAAGAGTTCTCTAAAGTGGAACCAGATGTCTGAACAGTTCTCCTAAGTGGAACCAGACGTCTGAAGAGTTGTCCTAAAAGCTCCATCGCATATTTTCACATCTGTGCAAAAACATGACATCCCACAAATGCTCTTTAATGGCACGTCATATGGTTATATGGATATTGAATTCTTAAAGGCCATGTAAAATACATGTAAATCATTTAATACATGTAAAAAGGGGAAATACCAAATATGTATGACACAGTATGCATGGACTGGCGACATGTCCGGCCTTTTGCGTTATAAGCCTGTTTAAGATAAATACCTCGGATGATAACTGAATATACATATACAACACTTTTTAAGTCTTGGTATTACTTGGAACAAGATCGGTTTCAAAAGCTAGCGGTTGCGCCCACGCCGTATGAAGCAAAACAGCCTGCTTAGGGAGCTCTAGGGGACAAAAGACACAGGTGATACAGTCCCTGGAGAGTACAGTACCCATGAGAGTCAGCAGTGGCACCACAGTTTTTCATCGTTACAGATGGCTAATTAGTCCTCATTAATACTAACTACCTACTCCCAGCCAAGAGCGTGAAATACGAAGAGGATAAAAACAGCCGCGTCGAGTGAAAACAGCCTCAAATAGAGCGCCGCTACCTGCTTTTACACCCCTACTTCACTCTCGTAGCCTGCGGACTGCACTCCACATACACTTTGTTCTCATTTCAACACGGTTTGTATACGTTCTCCATGCATTGCCCTCTCCATTTCCCACTGGAAGCATCCGTCGCTATCTTAAAGACCACTCCATTAGCCTACTTTTCACAGCCAGAGTGAAGCTACGAGAGCCCTTGAGGAGTTTGAGTCAGCAACTGCAGTTCCGGGTAGGCCTACTTGTGGTCACTCTCGAGCTGGCTGTGATACTCCATCAGAAGGTTTTTTTCTATGAGGGATGAAAACTCAAGGTTTTCTGCGACGTACGACAAACACGGCGGACCGGCAGTGGTGCTAATTATCTGGCTGGACACTGGTGGTCCGTACCAATATTCATAGCATCAGTTTTTGACATAACATCTAACTTTTCCGTGTGAAAATGTTTTGCATTATCTTCCATTAGAAATCAGGTAGGTTTTGTTCCATCAGCGATGAGCGAATTGAAGGCATTTCGCTCACATGCGCCAAACAGAAAAGACAGAAAAGGGAAATGTAAACAAGAAAGCTTGGTCAGTAAACTAAACAGGATCAGTATGAAGATCATTCTTAGACAGAATGACTATAAAACCAGGGAATATGTTAAGGACTAGAACACTCATGCTTATCCAGGCTGAGATCAGAGCCAGTTAATGAGGAATTCGGCAACTCTGACTTTATACTGGGGTCGCTATTGCAATCTAAAGTCATTATAAAAGCCGGGGGAGACAGTATTGCTCATATTGCTCAAAACGGCTGTTTTACAGGCAGTCCCGTCTTTCAATTATGGGTTAACTTTTTGAAGTCTTAAGAGGTTTAAAAGCCATATTTGGTCAATGCTTAGCATTCAACGGGTTATTTAACTGTTTTATGAGGTTTTACACCTGATTACAAAGACGCTTTTAAAGTCATTACCATAACGATCTTAGGTTTAAGGTTTATAGCTCTCTCCTCATTCATGCAGGCAGGAGTCCGGTCTCGCATGACTGAAAATAACTGCCTCAGGGAATTGCTGAGACACCAAATGGAAAGACTTTGCTACAAGGTCTTTGATACTAACTGTGCTGATTGCTTGCAGACTGTTAGGTTTCTACTGGGTTATGTACCAGAAGAAGACAGCAGGAGCAGAACCTGCCCAGGGGGCATTACAGTCAGCAATAAGCAGGAGAAATGCAATGTTTTTACATTCAAATAGACTTGAAGCAAACAAACTAGGGCGGAATGGGAATATTAGGTAGATGTTTTTCATTTTTCAGGTACACCTGTCAGTGCTGATACCGATGCCGATGCATAAACAGTTTGAAAGCAATGGAACGAGACCTGGATTAGCAATACAAGGCAATATATTTTATCATCAAAGCTAACCAAAATATACTGCTCTTCTGGAGAACAATAAATACACCATCAGACATCATAATCAGCGGAATCTAAACATTTGCCTGATGCCAATGTGGTTTGATGGGAAATATTCCTTTCAGAAAGCAGAATTGTTTGCAATGGTGGTGATAGGAACCAGACATCTGAAGCAATTACATTAAATGTTTTACGCATTTATTTAAAATCTATGAATTTCCCTTCAGTCTGTACATTATTGCTGCCGTCACTTTCACATACTAAACTCATGTTTAGCATGTGTTTAACTGGCTTGCGTTAATAGTAACTTTTTTTGTCTTATGTCCTCACTGTATTTGTGCAGTTTAAAGAAAACTGTTGCGAATGCTTTTGGATATGTTGTCCTATCCAAGGACAAGTGTGCTCTTAATGAAAATCAGCTCCCCGCAGCATGACTTTGGTGACACCGGCAACAGACAAGGGCCGTGCTGAAAACAGCAATGAAGGAAGAAAAAAGGTTGGGTGTGTGCAAGTATAGAGAAAATAGCAATGAGCTCGAAATGCATATTTAATGTCTCTCTCATTTCCCTGTTTACACTAACTGCTACCCGGCAACTATTATAAGCAGAGTCCCTCCTCATATTACTTGTGTTACACATGACTATGAGCTTCATCGCAGTCATTCCCCACTGTATTCCCCTTTTGTTCAATGCAGTTTAAGGATCAGGACATTACATGGATCCGCTGCCACCAGTCAGATCATTTTACAGGTGAAAGCACTTCAAAGAAACACACACAAAATGTAGAAAAAGCCAGATCATGGACTGTGTGAGAAGTGACTTCTGAAAACAAAAGAGTGAGGGGCCGGAGATTTAAGCTAGAAGTGTCAAGAGGTCACTTGGCTTGTTCAGAGGTGCGAAATACAAAACAAAGCGGAGTCGAAACCAGAAGAAAAGGCCAAAAAGGGCGACCACAGGGAAGGCGGAGGCGGGTTTTAAAGCATAAATTAGAACTTTATTTTATTATTACAATATTACAAAAAGAGTAGCACAACTCTCACGCGTTCTGTAGTTTTTCGCTCATTCATTCAACAGCCACAGAGTGACAGATATGAGAAAGGCTTTCTAGACCTTTCCTCCATTTCACAGCTATAGCAAAAAACAAGGAAAAAAAAAAAAAAAGATTTAAATAACAAGGAGAAAAAAAAAAATCAAGTTCATAATTATAAATAGTCACAAATTGCAAAACTGAAGCTTTGAAACTCGGAATAAAAAGATTTTTTTTTGTTACAGCCCAGAACTACACATAGCTATAAAACATAATTACGATAAAATATTATTTTTTTCTTCATTTTCGATGTAAAGTAATTCTAAGGAATTGCCTTTTCTATTTCAACAAAAGCTTTTGTTAATAAAAATAAGGAAAAAATTGCTGTTCCTTTATAGTCTATTTGTCATTGTTTTTCATAATTATCATTATTATAGGTTTCATTATAACCATGCTTGTTTTCAAAGGAAAGTCCAAGGACCAAATACTTAAGGCTTTATAAGGGCTGTTCCAGAGGGAGGCAAGCAGAGAGTGGGTGTGAGCAAATCCGCCCACAAACACACACACACATTCGTGCGTTCATACATACACACGCACGCACACTCACTCACTCGCTCAAACAAAACCAGGCCACCAATTCACTCGTGCATCCAGAAAAGTCCTTGGTAACCATACCCATGGGTATTCACCATTCACACAATCGTTACACTTCTTAGAGTTACAGTAGTATAGCAGATTAGCCAGTGTGTACAGTAAAAATAAACAATTCATCTGCCGTTTCTCCTTTGACATAAACAACAGAACAAAAATAAAAAAGTCCTCCTTGATTTACCCACAAGTGATCTTGCAAGTGATCAATTTGGCCAATTCAAGCACACGTCATTAGAGCATCAGTAGCAACTCCTAACTGAAGTTATTTCAACGGATAAACAAGGAAAAAAAGCAGAAACAAATCATCTTAATCTCAGTTTGGTTCATAGTTAGTTGCTAAGTGACATTAGTAACAATCCACGATACCCAGTCCTCTCCAGTAGTAAGTTTAGTCCTGCTAACTTCATCAAAAACCATCTAATGAGAGTTAAGCCCACCCCTACGATTCAAGTAATCAGTTTTCATATCTTAAGAAAATGAAGTAGAAGTACAATGGCACCCCTTGAGGCTCAGTATCTCCTCATAGCTTTTTGCTTTTGAAGCTCAGCCTGCAGTGGCATCTATAAGATAAGTACTTCAGCCCCTGCTCTGGCCAGGCTAGACAAATGAACTCGATCCGCCACTCAAACAACCTGGTCGACACACATCAACCAGTACGTAGATTCTACAGTGGAATCCTTTTTCGTTAATAAATAAATGCATATTTTAGCAGAAGAAACAGAGACTCTCTCTGAACAGCGACACCGATCAGCCTTAACATTAAAATTTGCCTAATATTGTGTTGGTCCCCCTCATGCCACCAAAACAGCTCTGACCTGTGAAGGCATGGACTCCACAAGACCTCTGAAGGTGTGCTATGGTACACGATACCAAAAAAAAATAGCAGTAGATCATAGTAAATCCTGTAAGATGAGAGGTGTGGCCTCCATGGATCAGACTAGTTTGTCCAGCACATCCCACTGATGCTTCAGCAAATATAGGGCACTGCTATTATGGAATACTTGCCATGGAGGACGTACTTGGTCTGCAACAATGTTTAGGTAGGTGGGACATGATGTTCATGAGGGTGTTACTTGGACAGTACCAAAGGTTTCCCAGCAGAACATCACCCTGAGCATCACACTGCCTCCTCCGGCTTGCTTTTCTCTCCACAGTGCATCCTGGGTAAGCAACTCACACGCACCTCGCCATCCAAATGATGTAAAAGAAAGATTCATCAGACCAGGCCACTTTCTTCCTTTGCTCCATGGTCCAGTTCTGATGCTCACTTGCCGATTATAGGCACTTTTGGCGGTGGACAGGGGTCAGCATGGGTACTCTGACCAGTCTGCTGCTATACAGCCCCAGGCCAAGGAAGCTGTGATGCACCATGTTTTCTGACACCTCTCTATCTTAGCCCGGGACTAACATTATGTGCTACAGTAGCTCTTCTGGGCTAAGAACAGACTGGCTATTCGATATTTCCAATATGCATCCATGAACCATGGGCACCCCTGACCCTGTTGCCGGTTCACCAGTTGTCCTTCCTTAGACCACCTTTGGTAGGTGCTAACCACTACAAACAGGGAACACCTGCAATTTGGGTCGTCAAGATATCAGAATTTGGTCACTTGCTGTCAAATATATTTCATCCCTTGACAGGTGCTATCGTAATGACAATCCGTGTAACTCATTTTAATGTTAAGGCTGCTCAGAGTATATTATGGCAAGTGTCTCTGCAAGCAATCAGACACTGAAGTTGAAAAAGGAAAGAAAGATGAAAAGGAATGAAAAATATTCTGATGCATTACTGAGCCTTTCTGGCTGAAAAGCAACCTTGGTTAGGAAAGTGTGTTGGTGCTTCATAGAAAAAGAAGGTGTTGATTCCCAATCGGAAGCTCAGAACATACGAAGGTCTTTAACTTGATTTTTTATGTTTCAGGAGATACCATGGAGGGAAGCAAAGGACCATTGAACTCAATCCCTTAAGTGCCAATTTACAGCACTCCTTTAATGAAATTGATCACTTGCAAGACTGATTATAAAAATGAACAAAATTAGAGAAAACACTGCTCTTTCTTAGATGTGTCCTTTTATAGCATCAGCAATCGCTTTCCATTTTTTTAACTGAATTTTGGATGTGAATGTGTTTAATGCTTTTCAATCATGTTAAGTAGTATCCGCTTTAAGACAGACTGAGAGTAGAGTGTAGAGTATGTGAGAATAATGTGGCTATCTGCAGTGGACAAAGACAGTGGAGCAGAGCCTGTTATTATTATTATTTTTTTTTTAATCGAAGCTTATCTGTACCCTGGGTGCTGGCCATGGGCCTCGGAGGGGGGGGCCACCACCCTACCCATGGGGGGCGGCCTATGCATCTTCCCAATCAAGCTCAGATTTTGATCTCGGAAGCAAGGCGTCTGGAAGTCCCCTCCCATGTAATCCGCTGTTTGCATCAGATTAGTCTGCCCCCCAACTACCGCCACCGCCGGCCTGTAATGGGCCGTTCCTCCCGTGGGGGCACAGTCCACCCCTCCTGTGACGGGGTTGGTGCTGCCTGTGCCATTGCCTGCCGTGCCATGGAATGGCACAGGCAGCTCCTGTGATCCCGAGCTGTCACTGTTGGGTGTGGGCAGGATGCTGCCCCACATTGGTGGCTGGTGGTAGTACTGCCCGTTGGTGTAGTGCGGCATACCGTTGTTGTTTACAACCGGCGGTGAGGGAGTGGGCTTTTCCATGGGGGGTTTGAGGGCGTAAGGCTGCCCCATGCACAGCTCTGGTGGGTAGTTCATACCCTTGCAGGGGAAGCCAGGAGGGTCCCTTTGAGGGGGCTTGCAAGGGTGCCCAACTCCGTCTGAAATGTGCTGCAGGTGTGCTAGCTGATGCTGGTTCCACGACCTCATCTGCTGCTGCTGCTGCTGCTGCTGCTGTTGCTGCTGCTGCTGTTGGTGACGACTTGGGTGCTGTTGATGGTTATGATGTTGTTGTTGGTGCTGTAAAGCCTGCGGATGCTGCGGATGCTGCTGCTTCATATCATTGTGATACATAGGCATCCGGTTCATGGCAGCCATGCTGTGTGAGGGTACAGCGCCCACAGGGGCCGGAGCAGCTGCTTTGTCCAAGGGTCCCATGGTGCACGAAGGGTGCATAAGGGCACTAGGGTGCACGCCGTGCATAGACACCCGGGAGCTTGCGTTGATGAGCAGATTCCGGCTAATCGGGCTGGGATTGGCAATCTGACCCTCGCACACAGATGTGGCGCCAGCACCCTGAGCCCGAGCCTGGCAGAACTGGTTGATCTGGTGCACAATGCTGCTCAGGTCAGCCTGCCGCCCCTGGTGCAGGGCCCCGGCCATAGAGAGCGGAATGGTTGAGGTAGACACGGTAACATTGGGAGGGGCATCGGCATCTGGGAGTTTCCTGGCGCCGCCCTGTAGGCCTGTAGGAGGCTGCTGGAGGTGCTGCTGTTGCTGTTGGAGCAGTAGAGCAGGAGGTGCCTGTGGAGCTGGGTGTGCCAGGGCAGGGGGGTGTGAGAGAGGTTGTGTCCTTCCTATACCCTGGGGGTGCTGGGGCATAGCAGAAGAGGGGTGGTGCCTGAGATAAATCAAAAGATTTTAACTGTTAATCCCAAGGGAAATTGTAAGGTCACATAGATATGTACCTAATTTATTAGCCATTTATTAGACATTTCAAGCCATAAAATTGAACCTAATTTATTAGCCATTTACAAGGTCAAAAAGCTTATGTACGCTTGAATGCATGTTAATAGGTATCTATCCTTTCTGCCATAAGAAAACTTCCATATGTGCAGTTTGTATTATTTTCACATTTTGTGACTATTTTGAGATGAATGTTAATTAAAACATGGACTGGAATTGTTGCTTACTTACATGATATAGAAATCATTTCCAGTTTTATAGTCAATTTGACTGATTAACAGAATGGAGATAAAAATCCCATTATTTGATTTAGTGCTAATTTAGTGCTAAGGAGTTCCACTGCAAGTGTGATCACTTTGATGCACAGGGGGAAGTCCCGCCATTAGTTAATGTTACCTGGATAAGTCACCACTGCTGAAGTCTGGATTACTGGATTAACACAGGTGAAGCTTCAGAATACTAAATAACTAAGCAACATAACTAACAAAAAAGTAATAAGATAATTCTAGCCAGCCCTAATACACATATTCGCTGTTCTTGCTGAGATAATGTGTCTTGCTGAGTTCTTGCTGAGACACACTGTGTCTAACTAAATAAATGCTAAGACAATTGCTCACCCTGGATGAGGTGCTCCAGTCTGCTGCTGCTGAGGCTGCTGGAGAGGCTGGAGGGTCTGTGTGTGCTGGGAGAGCCCCTGCTGATGCTGGGTTGGCGCTCTTGGGAGCGGCTGTGGCCCATGATGAAGGGTTAAAGTGCTGGCACCCGCAGGAGCGTAAGGGCCTCCGGGGGCACTCATCATGGCCTCGGGATGCAGGCGCGCCCTCGTTCCAGCAAAGTCCTTGACGACGCCCTTAGCGACAGGTGCCTTGACAATGGCCAGGAGGCCGGCCTTGGCTGTGGGTTGGGAGGGGGGGTAGGGACTGTAGCGCGGGCCGCCCGTGTCCAGGCCGTTGACGGTGCGGCGCACGTGGTTGCGCTGCGGGACCTTGACGCTGTTGGGGAAGATCTTGATGGTTAACGGACTGTTGGCAACCTTCTTAGCATAAGCATCCAGCTCCGCGGGGGTCGGATACTGAGCTGATCTCATCCTCTGTGTAGTGTCCCCTGGAGAAGGTGAGAGAAAAAGAAAGAGAAAGATCATCAGTTTTGCAAGAAAAAGGTTGTTTCTACATATTAATGTTACTCACATTAGTATTCCTGAGCTGAAGCATTGAAATATTTCACATGAGCATTAGAGATTTATGCAGTGTAAGTTTGTTCTACTGTCATTACAATCATTACTCTAGGCCAGCTGGTGGTGTGTTAAATCGCATTTACCTGCAACAGAAAGATAAATGATCAAATGAGTTATCACCCATTATGCTAACTGGGTGCACAAACAAATGATATTCTAACAAAATATAACATTATTGTATAAAATTTGAATTAGTACTGAGCAGTATGTGCAAATATTTAAATCATGGCATTGTTAAAATAGCTCCTTTTTTAAAAAAAAAATTCACCTTTTCTTTCAAATAGAAACCTATTAGAAAAAGTAAGCCTGACAAATTATTCCTACATGACGAATAGCCATTTCTAACATCTCAAATATTTTACTGTGCAATATCAAAAACAGAAGTGAACGATAAATAGGTGTCATTGCTACGTTGACATTTTAGGTCTCAGGCGGACCATTTGTGGCGGACCAGTTTGACAGCAATTACCAAACTCATACCTTGGGACAAATTATCTATGGAATACTGGATGAACCAGCATACCCTCCTCTACTAACAGGATTAAAATGGCTGTGTCAAAAAGGGGAATGTAAAAGAAAAGAACAAAAACCTAACAGTTAAAACAGGTCTGCAAAAAACCTAACAGTTAAAACAGGTGGGACTGCAAGAAACAGGACTGGAGAGAGAGAGAAGTGAAACCTGACTGGCCTCATATTCTCACATTGCTTGTCTCAGAGCAGCCACATAAGGCCTCTGACATGCAAGAGATCAAGAGAAATAGGGTGTGTTTTTGTGTGTGAGAGAGAGAGAGCAAGAAAGACAGAGAGAGAAAGAGTGTGTGAAAGACAAACCGACAGACAGATGAGTTAGAAAGACAGACAGAGAGGTGGAAGGACAGGAGTGATCTCTTCCTCAGAGGAAACCTTTTCAGCCTCAGTATCTTGGTTTACATGCGTAGCAGTGGTTCAGTGTTCCTCTATAACGGGTAAAAGTCTGTCTTGTGAGACCTGCCACATTCTTTATATGCTGCAGTTTTACAGTTTTGGCCTGCAGTGTCCAATACAGAAACCTACTCGGTTTCCAACTAATGCATTAAGTGCATGCACTTCCGTCCCTCAGCTGTAGTCTTTGAGTGAAAGTGAAAAGTGAAAGTGTCGGTCATACGTGAACACACCACAGCACACAGTGTGAACAGCACGAAATCCTTCCTCTGTATTTAACCCATTCACCAAGTGAAACAGTGGGGAGAGTACCTTGCTCAAGGTACCTCAGAGGTGCTTAGCAGTCTTGGGAATTAAATCCACGACTTCCTGATCGCAGGGCGAACACCCTAACCACTAGGCTACCAGCTGCCTTTGTGGTGGAGTGTGGCTCTTTACAGGAGAGGAGGTGATGGTGAGCTGAGCAGATTCATGCTTGGTGTTAAGTTCTTCAGCGTCAGCTTGGTGCGTCCCAGGCCAAAGTGTTTCTGTTAAGCAGGAGGATTTTGTTTTCAGCATGCAGGGCAGAACAGCCTCCTCCTAATGACTAAATAATGCAGTGTTTTGGCATTTTAAAGGCGAATATATTGGATTGACGCAAGTGAAACACAAGGTGTGTGTGTATGTGTGACATACACAACACAGACCGCAAGCAGAAGCAGGTGAATGTTCACCAGCATACTTCCTCTCCATCAACACCATGGGTGACATTTCCTGTGCAGAACAGAGGGATTTCACACACACACACACACTCTTCAACAAAGCACTCCAAGCACCAATCAGCCTTCTCTCAGACACATTAATGCCTGGCAAATGCATCTGTTACACTGTATTTAAAACTCCTTATGTCAATCATCTCTGTGTATGTGCGCATATGTGTGTTTGTAAGAGTCACAGAGAGAATCTCAAAGTGTGTGGAGTCGCGACAAGTCCCAGCAGTCATGAATTCTGAATTGACGTCGGGATCGGGGACGGATTCACTGTGGAACTGAGGAGAGAAACACTGATTGGTTTGTACATCTGAAAAGAATAAACTCTCCTTATCACAACTGTTTGATTCTTTGCAAGTCACACCTTCTTGGCTGACTGTGCCTCTGCGGTCCTGCTCTTCTTGTCACCAGAATATTAAATGTTAGTAAGCAAGAATCGTGACTACAAGCGTACATGAATGGTTAACAATATCAGGATACATGAGAATGCTATTCTTTAAAATTCATTGACACTTGTGTTCATGGATGATGCTACACCACCTGTAGTATTGCTCTGTTTGCAGCACTCGAATGGATTGCCACAAGTATATAAAGTACCCAAATGCCACGGGAATCCTTTCTATTAAAATACGCCAAAAAAAGTTCAATAAAGTAAAAACACAGGCTTCCTTAATGTAGCTGAAACTGAAAAAAACAGCTGTATTTTTTTCTGTAAAAAATGGGCAGTTATAGCAAACCAACAAAGAAAACAGGAAGCGTATGCACTCATGGGTACCCAAAAGCACACATGAATCCTTGGCCGGACCTTGTAAGTAAAAGGCTTGACCTGGCTATGGAGGCCTCCAAACCTCAGCAGTATTTCTGAAGAGACAACAGCAGAAGTGTTACTGTAATAAGTGCGGTCTTGGCTCCAAATGAGCTGATTAATTAGAGAGACTTTTTCTCCTCTGCTCTGCTTGCCATGTCTTGCTGAGTACAGAGAACAGCAGGCTTAAGGCCAAAAGGGAAAGTGAATTTTCAAAATCTTTAGAGTTCATTTAAGGAGGGTAAGGTTATATCTCTAAGGGAGACATAAATTTTCCCTCAACCTTAGCATGTCCTAATAAAGAAGAAAGTGAGGGCAGTTTCTACAATATATTTGCATTTAATATCAGATATTATTGTAAGGTGGTTCAGAGCCGCATTGAGTAGCGAGTTTGAATGTCCTCCTTGTGTATGTGTGGATTTCCATGGGGCGCACCAGTTTTCACCCACAGTTCAAAGACATGCACATGAGGCAAACTGGAGAAGTAAGACTGCTGCTAGTTGTGGAAGTGTATGTGAGTATGTTTGCTTGTGTATCTGTCCAGAGTGTTTTATATAAAGTGGTCAATTGCCATAAGTATAAACACAGCACAACACAATGTGTACAGTGTGAAATTCTTTCTCTGCATTAACCCAAGAGAAGCTGTGAGCAGCCAGCAAACCAGGGAAGAGTGTGTGGGGGACATTACCTTGCTCAAAAGGACCTCAGTGGTGCCACTGAAAGTCCTGCGATTGGAATCCACGGACTTTCAATCACAGTGGCAACTCCCTAACCACCAGGCCACCAGTCGCCTTTCGGCCTATGACCACTGGGATGGACTCTAGCACCCCCCACGCAGCCCTGGTTATGGATAAGATGATGGATGGATGGGTGTATATTTTTGTAATGGAAGGATAATGGAAGTAATCTTAAGACAGATGAACACACTCATATATATATATATATACACACACTACCCTCAAGCTGATATGTATGCATTAGGGCTGTATGCATTAGGGCCGAACCGTCACAGTACATGGGTCACGGTTCGGTACATGATGTCTTTCGGAGAATACACGGTACGACGGAGAAGACG
>JBBPDB010000083.1:7703025-7718523 GCA_037974465.1 Brachypetersius altus
AGGATAGGTTGGAGGAGGGAAAGAAAAAGCAAACTGGAAGGAAAAAGCAAACTGGAGAGAAACAGCAAGTGATAAGGTGATAAGAAAAAGAGAGCGATAAGGTGGGAGGAGGAATAGAGAGAGAATGAGAAAAGATAAACAGATCACGAGAGAGAGAGAGCCCAAGATACTGATAGGCAGAGAATGACAGAGGCAGCTACCCTTTATCTCTTATTAACACTCTCCATCCTCTCTTAAACACTCTGTTCTCAGACAGCAGCACCATCCTAAATGGATGGTGGCACATGGCACAGCTGAAGAGTGGATGCGGTTGAAGGGCTCATCTCTACCCTCATGATGCTTTAGCTTTTTCTTTCGTCATCCTGCACTGCACAGCATCCCACCCCCTCTCTATCTTTCTCTCTCTCTCGACTAAACAGAACGGTCACTGACATTTCCCCACTAAACAGTTCGCCTGCCAATCTCATGGCATGTCATGTCTGACAATACACCAGCAACCCACCTTTAGGACAGACAGAGAGGGAGGGAGAGAGAGAGTGAGAGAGTGAGAGAGTGAGAGAGTGAGAGAGTGAGAGAGTGAGAGAGTGAGAGAGAGAGAACAAGAGGTAGATAGAATGAGAATGAGAGGTAGAGAGAGTGAGAACGAGAGAGACATATAAATACACCTGTCAGTCTCAATATTAAAACTCTGCAGCTTGCTCTGTATGGGGCTGCATAGCTAGAGACAGCTCAAAGTGCTCATGCTGACCCCCGTCCACAGCTGAAGGCACCTATAGTAAGATGTGAGCATCAGAACTGGACCATGGAGCAATGGAATAAGGTGGCCTGGTCTGATGAATCATGAATCATGTCCTTTTAGTTCATAAGGACGGCAGGGTGCATTTGCTTTGCATTGGGGCCTGACTGACATCCATGTGGATGCTACTTTGTCATGTACCACCCACCTAAACCCTGTGAGTAAACCCAACCTAATATCAGTGGCCTGAAGTGTTGAACAGGCCCCTAGATCTTAATCCGAGTAAACTAGTCCATTCCATGGAGGCCTCTCCTTGCAACTTAAGTGCAACTTAAGACTTAAAAAGATCTTATATAAAGTCTTGGTGCCAGATACCACAGCAAACCTTCCATGCCTTGATGGGTCAGAAATATTATGCAGGTGAGTGAGACGGAGAGAGAAAAAAAAGATACAGAGAAAAGAGAAGACTGAATGGCAGTGAAACAGTGCCTAATTTCATCAGCGCTTTACATCATTGAAATAGACAGGCTGGATGGGAAGCAAGGGTTGTGTGTGTGTGCCTGTGTGTGTGTGGTGGGGTTGAGGCTGACAAGTGCATGGTGAAAAGCAGTGCTTATTGGGCATTGGCTGTCACTCAGAGGTGTCATTCACACGGGCACAGATAAACCTGAGGGTTTTTTAAATTTTTATCAGGGCCGCTGCAGTCACGCAGGTGGGCAGGTTGGACCGCTGTCCTTAATTTACTTCCTCCACGCTTATCTGAACACATTGGACTCCAGCATGACAACTAGAAGATATCAGGAGCGCAGAGAGCCACAAATTAGCCTTGCACTGCTCTCCATTCGAAAAGCCGGAACGAACAGACTTTGTCCATGTAACAAACCATACACATCTTTTTAGAATATTAAATATTTTGGCAGATGTAATCAAAAATGTATCTCTTCCTCCGCACTGTTGATAAATGCTTGTCTACGGGTATAACAAAAAAGCTAATGTGTCAAATTTATGACCAGTGGAAAGGCATTTCGTGTGTAAATATCCATGTAAAATAATATTTTATGACCACTAAAATCTAATATAAGCTTTGTTATTGTTTTATAGGGATACAGCTACAGTTATGGGCAAAACAACACATGCACATAGTGAAAGTCACCAAATGTCAGAACCACACTAAACATTTAATTATGTCTTGTCATCAGGTCATTTACGAAAACTGAATTGAAGTGTGTTCCTAAGTATTTGCTTAAAAACAGCACAACTAAGTAAAGCCAAATAAACGTCACTGGTCCTCCACATGTCCTCGACTATATAAATCCAATCTGGAGAAGCAAAAGCATACGTCAGTCATTCAGGGCTAATGCTGTATAGTGACT
The DNA here is from genome assembly GCA_037974465.1 of Brachypetersius altus. Lineage (NCBI taxonomy): Eukaryota > Metazoa > Chordata > Actinopteri > Characiformes > Alestidae > Brachypetersius > Brachypetersius altus. The sequence continues at coordinate 7,705,135 of JBBPDB010000083.1, forward strand.
CCCACACCGGGATGCTACAGAGGACGGGGTGTTCTCCACATTAAAGGCCAGTAGATCATGTAGCCATGTAAAAAAAAAACCACACATCTGCACTTTCTTTAGCAAAAACCTAAAACTGCACTGGAAAAACAAAAGCATCACACAAGTATTTTGCACAGTAGCGGCCAACACACATGCACGGGTATCAAACAGCTTCAAACTAGAAAAAGCTTCAGACAAACCCCTGATGCAGCAGAAATCCTGCACACAGGATCTTCTGAATGTGTTTTACTGCCAGTGAGTTTAGGCACAGATTTCATAAATAATCGTACATAGTTCAAAGTCATATGTGTGCCACTTTTTCACGTATTGTAGTTAATAACCTTGTATAGTTGTATACAAAACTTTTAACATTCAATGCAATTTCATGAAAAAATAAAACAAGACAAAAGGGCATCTCTTCACCTGCAATTTTTCCCAGACATCCCTACTTGGAGAAGGCCTCCTGGCTAGTGCCCCCCACACATAACCTTCAACTAAGACCACTGATCTAGAGTCATGACCACAATATACTCCCATGAGGTTTTCAAAACCAAACGAAGAAAATGCAACTACATTTATGGCATTTATCAGACGCTTATATCCAAAGCAACTTCCATTCCCTAACTACAGGGGACATTCTCCCTGGAGCAACATGGCAGTTAAGGGTCTTGCTCAGGAACACCGTAGTGGTGCTGAAGGTAGGATTTGAAGGCAAGTATCCTACTCACTAGGCCACCACCAGTCCATGACAAAATCCTCACAGAAACATTCCAGTTTGCTAGAATTCCTGTATTTCCCAGTAATGTATCCGCTTATGTTCACATGAACCCTCCTGGTCGGGACTTTGCCTCTGACTCAGGTTTACACATAACTTTCTGTTCACATCCAATGTTTGCCATTCGCCTGTGTGAAATGGGCTCTAATGAACTCACTGACATTAAACACACTGGCTTCAGAAGAAATGCCATCTTTTAGCTTTCGGAGTGATCATTAGATATGCATTTTCCCCACTTCTTTTCATTGATACCACGCAGACTGAGTAGGCTGACATCCGTTTGTGTGATTTATTATAAATATTTTTTGGAATGCACATGCTGTGAATGTGCATGTGTGTTTATGTGTGTGTGGAGTACTACTCACATTTCTGAAGTCCAGTGTTCATCTGCGAGTGGGGAAGAAGCTGGAGGGAGAGGTCACCTGGCCCTGGCAAACAGGCCAGCATCTCACACACACACACACACTCCTAGTGCAACATGGGACACACACTCCTCCTCACACTGTAGGAAAAACACAGAGAGAGAAAGGAACAATTAGACCAATCAGTAGCAAGTACAGGCACCAGTATATGATTTAATCATTCAGGCGGATTGTTGATGTGGTTTAGGACACAGAGTGACTTGCTGTGAACTATAAAAATGATCAAAACTTCATTGTGAAGCCAAACGATGTGGACAGAAACCACATCAGGGGCCGGAATGCTGATCTAGAATCAGTTTTTTTAAATGACTGTTGTGGTGCCGTTTGATTATTTTTTCATAGCTCACAGTAAGTCAAACTGTGTCCTAAACCTCCTCCTCTAATCTGTTCCGCATAAATAAAGAGCTGGATGTGGTTTTAGCAGGCTGAGAGAAGTTTTGAGGATGTATTTACAGAAAAATGTAAAAAGTTACTATGTATTTCTAGCAAGCAAAGTTTTACATGGTCTGAGAGCTAAACAGAAGGAGAGTCTTTATTAAGGATTAGGCACAAAGTACAGGGGGTCCTCGAGTACAACAGTCTCGACATCTAACATTTCGAGTTAACGATGCTCACGCCCACTCTACTTACACCGTTAGCCTCGTACTTACGGACTACTTGGGTGAACTAGTTTAGTTACGCGTGGCAGAGGAACACACAGTAATGCATGTATGAGTGAGGGAGTTTTCCTTTTCCTTTTTCTGTGGCTTAGTTGTGTTTTTATGATTTTATAACTATGTTATCGGAAAGTGACTGAGGCTAGGGTGTGTTTCGACTTACATCAAAGTTTGGGTTACACCACTGTCGGAGGAACGATCTGTATCGTAACTCCAGGACCCCCTGTAATACTTAATGAACAGTGAACTGACAGTTCCCGACTAAGAGTCTTCTAAAAAAAAAAAAAAAACACCAAAATAAATCTGTTCTAAATGAATAGGCCATTAAAGACCATATCAATTAATCAATAATGAATTCATTAAAAGCCCAGGAGAAGAGAAGCGAGCTGAGATGGCACTTGTTAAAAATATATCACTGCGTAGACCAACTTTGGCACGCGCACACGCACACACACACACACACACACACACACACACACACACACACGACTTCAATCAGCCAGGCCGAGCTCACGGGCACTCCTGGGCTGGCCGTGTGCTCCATGCAGATAGAGCCTAATCCTGTCTGCCCTGCCTGTGGATCAGAGACAGGTCACTCTCTCACCTTTCAATTCCAAACCCTGCTCACCCACCCGCGGCAGGTCAGGCCACGTTTGATATCCAATCTAAACTTTAATTAAACATCAAACGCGCCACGGACAGTGCCGAGGAGCCCGGGCCTGGGGGCCGGCGGACGAGAGTAATTCCACCTCCCTCTCATCCTCTCTAAGTGCATCCCTCTCTCCAAATCCCTCCGTCCCTCCAACATTCTTCCGCACTTACTTTTGCCCATCTGTCCGCCATGCATCAGGGCCTGGTCTGGGGCATGGCTTATCTTCAGAATATTAAAGACATTTTTATCTAAAAGCTTACGCTTAAATGCCTGAGATTTGTTTGTGATTACTATGATATTTCAGCCACGATATGATTCGGCTGCACTTTTGAGATCTGTGATATGTTAAGAATGGCTGCCCAAATTGATCTAATAAAATTAATACTATGTTCATCTTTCCTTTGTAATTGTAGAAAAGTGAAGGGGACAAGGAACAGAAAATGTTTTGGTTTCCTATCATTCTACCAATGGGCTTAATATAGCTTAAAGATAAAAATAACTATGTAATACAGCAATACATGGCCTCTGTGTATTAACCACATAGTATCATAAGCCTTGTTTCAAGAACTTTTTCCTCTCAGTCCAGCTATGTATGAATTTTGGAAATTTGACATTTGCTTTTTTGCGTTTTCTGCACGTTTGTTGCAAATGCATCTCAGAGTGGTTGGTACTACATGTGTCAGTATACACTTTTAACAGGTACCACAAATGAGTCCAAAAGGACTGATCTTGATTACATGACTAGAGCCCAAAAGTTGACATTAGCTGATACTGAGGGGTCTGGGTTTATTGGTATGTGTGAAAATGACAGTGTGCCAATAAGTGGTGTGGGAGTTATTCACTGACCATAAAGATGCAGTCAACAGTGTCCTGTGGCCAGAAACTGACGACTGACGAACTAGAGAATGACCAACACGAACTGTGCATCAGATGATCCACCAATACCAACATCCACAAGCTGAGAGCTGTCTAATATGTGGTTAAAAACACCAACAGCGCTGCAATGTTTGATCTGGATTTACCCCTTTCACCAAGTGAAGCAGTGGAGATTTGCACTACAGCCTGCACCTATAAGGTAAGTGGAGCTGATAAAATTGACAATGAATGTGGATATAGATGTGGATGGACCTAATAAAGTGTCTTGCAACTGTATATTATACTACATAGAGTTTGTGTGGGTTACTTTAATAAGTTTAATAATTGTGAAAGAATTAACTGAATCATATCAATCTAAACAATAATCTTTGTCACATTTAATTGAACCCATTAGAGACTAAATTGATAAATTACATTATAAGATTAGGTCAATATAACCGTATAGTTATTAGAAACGTTCAAATCTGTATCTGTCACGTTAGGTTCATACTGGTCATAGTGCAAATTAAAGACATTTGCTTTCAAGCAACAGGAAAGCAGGCATGCACAGTCAGAATTAGTCACAGCCACATTAAAAATAAAGCAAAAGACCCCAGACATTCTCTCTCAAAATAGAGAACATGACAACATATTTTGTCAGATCTCAGTAGTGAAAATAGAATCTTGCAAGCTAGTTGCATCCCCCACTGAGTGAAGCTGCTTAGGAGGCTAATCATCTGACTATATTTAAAACTGTCACTGTTAGGAGTAGCCACAGCTTAGTCATACGGTGGCTTTATTAGATTCACCAAGTCTAAACCCCACTGGAAACACATGCATTCCTCATTCCTCGCCCTGATGGAAATACTCTGTAACCCCCTGCATTTAAAAGGAAAAAGATGTTCAGAAGAAGACGATCGGGCGCTACATGTCCTCCAGCGTCTCCCTGTTAACGGGATTAGCATAGCAGTGCACTCGCATCACAGCGTCATGTCCTGTTTAAGGTCAACAAATCTTCATGTGTCATTTTCCAGCTCACTGATTGGAAACTGTACACACACAGTCGCACGCGCACACTCTCCGTCGTGTGAAATAGAACTTTTATTTCGAATGTGCAAGCAATTCTTTAGAGGTGACACGTATAGCCAAAGAACTGCAAGTAAGCAAGAAAATCGTGGGCCAAGTGGCCTTGTGTAACACCGGCTTTAAACGACTTTGGCAAAAAAAATGATTTCTGATCACAGAACTGGAAAAGGAGCACTTCAGCAATTAGTAAAGGTGAACTCTGGATGTGTGTTTGTGTGCGTGTGTGTATATGACATTCTGTTTTAGTAGGGCTGAACCTGACTAAGGGTTTTCTAAGTTGACGAAACACCTAATTATTGCTCATCCATAAGTTGTACAATAGAAATGAAGTAATGGTTTACGGTGGTTTACGGTGAAGAGGTGCAAATGGTCCTCTGATTTCTTTACAGTGGTGAGGAAAAGCTCGGGACAATGTCTAAAACTACAGTCATTTTATTTACCATCCAAAAGCACCAGTAAACCTTTTACACTGATCAGATCCACCATAAAAAAATCCTGACAGAAGAAGTAAATAACATTGATTATCTTGTTACAGTGGCACCTGTAAAGGGGTGGGATTATTTACGCCGCAAATCTACTGTCAGCTGTTGAAAAATGGGGATTTGTATGGATCTGAGTGAGATTGACAATGGCCAGATTGTGATTTCTAGGTTTGCAGGGGGTTTGTATTTATCAAAAGTGGTAGAAGGAAGGACAACCGGTGAACCGGCGACAGGGTCATGGGTCGCCAAGGCTCACTGACGCGCCTGATTTGATCTCACAGAAGAGCTACTGTAGCACAAATTGCTGTGAAAGTTCATGCTGGCTATGATAGAAAGGTGTCAGAACACACAGTACATTGCAGCTTGCTGTGTCTGGGGCTGAGTGGCCGCAAACCAGTGCCCACGCTGAGCTCTGTCCACCGCCGAAAGCAGCTAGAATGGGTGTGTGAGCATCAGAACTGGACCATGGAGCAATGGAAGAAGGTCTAGTCAGGTTTAATGAATCACACTTTTGATTTTAACCATTGGTGGGATGTGACAAACTGCACCCATCTATGGAGGTCCCATCTTACAGGACTACAAGGATCTGTTTCTAATGTGCCAGAAACCACAGCAAAACTTCAGAGGACTTGTGGAGTCCATGCCTTTTATTAAAGAGTTTCACATTTACTGCACTGAGATTGTGTATATTTATCAAATTCTGGAATATTTCAACATTTGTTAATGGGTTTGTTTTGACTTTCCTATAAGCATCCTATTGATATTACTATTTATGTATTTTCTTCATTTTAACTGTCTTAGCCTCACAACCAACAGTTATAATTACAGATCAGATCACTCGGGTTCAACATTAAAAAAGCTTCATGTTACTGTTTTTATAGGTGGTGAAAAAATTCTTAAATACAATAAAAGACAGAATTAAGTGTCATAAACTGTGCTCTACTCTTTCCTTACTATCTATACAGTCATATAAAGAAACTAAGCTGTTTTGAATGGACTGTTTGTGTCTCAACATATGTGAGTATTTCCAGCTACTCGGTCAACATAAGGAGAGTTTTCGTCTAAACTGTTTATTAAATTAAACATCTCAAGGGCAGCCAAAAGTTTTCAGAAGTTCTACACAGAGCATCTCCAGACTATGGATAAGATTTTGCTTGTATTTTAAAATTATTTGATGAAATTGACTAGTTGGGACCAGAGATTCAATATGAAAGAACATACTTTTTTTATACTTGGTGCCAAACACCTGTCCCCACTGACACTTTAGAGAGGACGGCCCCACCGGTGGTGCCAACGCTTTCTGCTACTCTCGGACCTGTGCGGTTTCCAGGCTTTTAACGCCGATGAAAGAAGCACATTGGGGTTCAGCAGCAGCTCCAGTCAATTCAATTACAGTATTCACAGCGGCAGACACGCTTCGCCCAAGGAACAAAAGCAGCAGTGGCACGCTAATGGCTGGTCATTTGTGTCTAGCAGACACATTCTCTCGCTTTACTCTCCCCCACCCCCTCCAGTTTTTTTTTTTTTTTTTTAACCGGCCTTGCGCTCCATCACCTCTCGCCACGTGGTGCAGGAAATAAGGGGTGGAATAAATAAAAGAAGACAAACAGCTCACACGAGAGGCAATTATCCAACAAACAACCTTGACAGGGCCGTACCCTGCCGTCAGAGGGCTTAGCAGAACAGACCAGGCAGAGAGAGAGAGAGAGAGAGAGAGAGAGAGAGAGAGGGAGAGGAAGAGCAAGAGAGCGAGAGAGAGAAAGAGAGAGAGAGAGAGAAATGTCTAAAGGTCAATGCGATGGCTCATTTAAATCCTCCTGGTGAGGCTGAAAACAAGCACTAATGAATCTGCTGCGTTTTACACACACACACACACACACACACACACACACACACACACACACACCCCTGAGAGAGAGAGAGAGCAGACCGAGGACCACACATGCACTTGAGGGTGAGGGTGAGAGAGAGAAAGAGAGAGAGAGAAAGAGAGAGAAAGAGAGCGAGAGAGAGCGCACCTGAGGAGAGGGGATAAAAGGAAAGAGGCAAACGACGTGGGAAGTTCACCATCTCGTTTTCCCTCTTTGATGTTTTATCTCTTCTTTTTTGCCCTTCATCTACCTCTAGCGCCACCCCTGCACTCCCCTTTCCTTTATATTATCTCTGTCTCTCTATCTGTCTTTGACTGACTTTCTCTATTCAATTACATGAAGGTGGCACTGTTGGAATGACAGACAATTTTAAGGTTTGACAAAACAGAAAAAATGCAACATTTCACAGTCATGGAAAAAGACATTACCCTCAATAATAAACTGTGCAAAACGGCAGGAATGAAATTGCAGGCTTGGGTGTGAGAAATATACTGAATAAATGGCACAAAAAATAAATAAATGCATATAGAAGCATTAAAAACAGACATATTAGGTTGCAACTAATTAAGTGCAATTAAGGGTGCACCCTTTGCTGACACAGGTATTCAGTTGCACAGCTATAATCCCCTATAGGAAAGAGTCCTTATATAACGAGACGTTCTGGAGCCGGCACACATGAGACAAGATCAGCAAACCCACGCCAACCGTGAGCTAGAGGGGTATAAAGCCCCCCAGGGTTATGGAGAAGTGATGCTGCGTTCTCTGGAGTGATGGATTCGGAATGGCGTTTGTTATTCAGAAGAGGTCGTCTAGCATCAGCACCTGACCTCACTAATGCTTCGTGGCTGAATGTAATCAAATTCTCACTGCAATGTAAGCAACAGTCTTCCCAAAGCCTTTCCAAAAGAGCACAGGCTACTATTGTGCCGAGGGTGGGGCAAACTCCATCTATAATACCAGAAACAAGGTTGCATGAGGATCGTATTAGGGCACATACATACACAGAGACCCATATAGCACAGCCTCTCTGTCTGTCTCTCTCTTTCTCTAGTGCTTATGCATGTCTCTCGTTCGGCTCTCCATCCTCCCGACCCACCGAGACCACAGCGCACCGAGATAAGCCTAAGGCTTTTAAACCCTCTTGTCCTACCCAACACCCCCTGTTCTCTCTCTGTCTCTCTCTCACTCCTTTCTTTCTCTCACCCCTCATTCCCATTTTCCCAACCTTTTTATTCTTCTAGCTTCTCGCTTTCACCGTCTCACTCCCTCTTTCTTCCCATTTATCTGTCTCTCTAGCTTCCTCTTTTGTCTTTCTCACCATCTCTCTTCCCTCTGTCCCATGTTTCCATTTTTATTCTCTTTAAGCTTCCCAACTTTCTCTCTCACCTCCTATTTTTCCCCATTCATCTCTAGCTTTCCTCTCTTCCTCCCTTTCTCCATTACTCTTGTTTTCCTTTTCTCTTTATCCCTCTTTCTCTGTTGTTCTCTCTGCCTCACCTTCACTCTCTTTTCAAGTCTCCATCTGTCACTTTTTCTCTCTCATCATCCCTTATTCTCCCCGCTTTCTCTTTTCATCCTGCCAGTCCTGCCTTTCTTCCTCTTTGTGAGCTTCCATCTCTTATCTTCTCCATTTCTGTCTCTTCATCTCACTTACTCTCTCACCTCTCTCTTTTCCCAGCTTGTTCTTTCCAAGCCCCCGCCATCCCTGTCCCCCACCCTCTCTGCTGACTCTGTATCACTCACTTATTCCCACTGCCCTCACCCATCTCCCCCTCCAGCTCTCATTCCTTCTTCATGTGAAACTTGCTCCACCATATGGCACCAATCCGTTGCCCTCGATTCTTCGCGTCACCACGCATTAGCTCTAATTGGCCTGACGTGTTCCTTCTCCATCCTGAAGGATTTGGAGGTGCGCGTGCGGCTCCAATTCAAGTGGTTTTGCTTTTTTTTTTCCCTTCCGAGGTTTGTTTAATCTATGAAAGTGCCAACGCTTTTCCTGAACAAGTATGACAGGGATTAAGAGAGGCGGGGGGAGGGGGGCTCTGCGATATCGGGTTACAGGAATAGAGCTGCTGAAAGAGGACGGATGCTCGAGGACGATAATGAGAAATAAAGACACCCTATTAAAGCTGCCAGGTTTTCCAATAAGACATAATATCTCTCTTTCTCTCTCGCTCTCTTTCACACAGATCTCCGCAAAAAGGAGCAGCGTGGATGCCAATAAATGAAATGGTTAGCAAAGAAGATAAATTGTAATAGTCAAGCAGGCTGTATCTAGACACAGAAATATAAACAGGCAGGACGTCTGCGTATGATGGATGCACGCTGGTGGAGAAAGTCAAAAAGTCACGCTGTGGTAATAATGCGTTACCTGTGGGGCATGTTGGCAGATATAAGGAAAGGGACAGGAAGGGAGAGAGAATGAAGAAAAATAAGAACAGAGAAGAAATAAAGGAGTTCTTCTACCCCAGTGAGAGTGTGGCCAAGCAACAACAGGCCAAATAACTAATTGCTACACAACACGTCCAATCCCAATGTGGAAAAGACATGAAGTGGCTAACTGGGAAAACAGTGAGACCTTTTCTGATATCAACAGTACAAACAATCAGACATTACAGATCTTGGTTAAATACTTGTTTAGCTATTCATTGTTCTTTGGTTTACTAAAAGAAGAACCACTTTTTGGTTCCCTAAATTACTTTTTAAATGGATTCATGTAACAGTCCTCAATTAACTGTATCACGAACCCTTTACAAGTTTAAGAACCTCTAAAACTCATGTAGAACCTCCACATAATGAAAGTACTAAAGGAACCATAATCTGGTTTAGAACCGCCATATGATGAAAATATAGAACCTTTCTGTTTGTTCTATAGGTATTTCCATCTTTAAAATATCTGTTTTCAAATAAAGTAGCCCTCCTATGCCATCACTCTTTTTTGAACTTTTTGTGGTGAATCTTTGTTTATTGCATGTCTTGTAGCAACATTAGGCTACCTGTAGTTACTAGTATCACATGGCCTTATTCACTGTATTCACAACTTTATTTTGCTCTTCTAGCCTTTTTGGAATTATTCAGGGCCAATTTGTTACAGAATCAGACTATCATTAATGAAGGTATCAGTCTGAGTAATGTGTCTTAAATTGGTGCCACCTCAAAGAAATAGCTAAAAATGACACAATGCAGACAAATTCCAACATTAGTTGCTTTCTTTTTTCTGTAAACTTTCTAAAACAAAATACAGTGCCAACAAGTAACTTATTTAGAAGACAACAAATACACACACACTTAGATATGGCTGAAAACAGAACAATTAAGCATCCCTCTCTGCCAGCATCACTGGGAAACAACAGTGGTTGGATTAAACTGGAATCATATTATCAAAAGATAATTGCATAACTATTATTAGATTTGGCCTCTATTTAAACCAGCATTAGACTGTTATTATATATACCTGAAAAATATCAAATATCCATTATCACAGAATCCCCATATGGATCCATCTCCAGTCTCAAACAGGAAATATTTAATGATGATGACAACGGTCTCTGAAACTGTTTTAGTCTCTGACACCATTTCAGAGAACTTGGATAGTCAAACAGCACTAAATTATTATCAAAATAAAATATTATATATTAACACCCCCCATCCCTCCACAGATGGGATTTTTTGAACATTCCCTCTTGGTCCATAAAACCTCATCCCAGCTAAGAGCAGGGCTGATGTAACCCAATCCTCATCTCCAGGCAGCAGTATCACCTGGACGCTGCTTCACTGAACTGGAATCGCCCTTCCCATTTGGCGGACAGAGGAGTGATACAAATTTCAAATACAGGTCAGTCATTTTCTTCTGAAAATAGGAATAACCACAGAGGCATGATGAGGTGAAATGTACTGCTGGCAGGTTGGCCCGTCTTTTATGCGCAGCTCATGGTGGGTACAGCCAATCGGATTTACTCCACTTAATTCCCGGGAATTTACACCAGATCCAGACATTCGAGCAAACCTCAGAACAGCTGGAAATGCCACGGCTGGAACCCGAGCGCTCAGCTAGAAGCGCTCAAATATCATGAACGTTAATGGAGAGAGAATCTATAAATCCGCTTGTTTGGGTCCAAGTGGAATAAACAGAGACAGGAACTGTCCTTTCCTGTTTAAGCTGAGCGAACGTTGTGGAGGCAATTAATTGGACCGATGACAAGGATGTGACTTACAAAAAAAAAAAAAGGTTAACTCTGTGCTTCGCTGTTACAGACGGGAGGATGAAAGGCGAGAGCGTTATCTTAAGCGGAAAGAGGGAGAAAGAGGAAGAGAGTTATCCAGCGTTTCCCAGTCCAGCCCTTGAAGACACCAAGAAAGTGCACATTTATGCTCCATCCCAGCTCCAAGCCCTAAGGTTCTTGAATTCCTGGATGTTTTAAGCTAGTTTTTACCTACAATAAAGCAAAACAATATGCCTTATAAGTTTTCATATATACTTTATATAGAGCATTTGCCACTTTAAGGCATTAACTACTGTGCGTTGCTCATGTTTTGCCATATGTTATCTACTACCACTATCAAAAACTACTAGTACAAATGATTATTAGCCAGGTCACTGTTTTTTAAGTACTTACATTTACAATTACATTTACAGCATTTTTATACAAAACGCTTTTATACAAAGCGGCTTCCATTACCAAACTACAGAGGACAGTCTCCCTGCAGAAACTTGGGGTTAAGGGCCTAGATCAGGAACCCAGTGGTGGTGTGCTGAAGGTTGGATTCAAACCCATGACCTCTTGGTCTAGAGGCAAGTATCCTATGCACTAGACCACCATCACCCACTTCTTATACATACTTGGCTCAGGAGTGGTGGCAGACCCTGAGGCCAACTTTCTTTATAGACAAGAGCAAAAATGAGATCCATCTGGGGCTCTGGGTCAAGACTGCTCTCCAGAGTCTATGGTTCTCAAAACTGATCCTGGAGAATTTCGCAGTATTCTGGATTAAAAACATGGGGCATAGAACTACTGAAGAACAGATATGAGAGATCGTAATCATAATGAGAGATCACAAAAAGTAACGTAGACCGATGTTTAGTTTGGTTTATTTTTATATGTAGTCTTGAAAGTATTATGTAGTAGCCTATAACACTTGCCTGTGAAAACGACGACCACAAAGCTGCAGGCTCAAACCCCCCACTATCTACCACTGTGTCCTTAAGCAAGACACCTGACCCTCAGTTGTCTCTGTAACTAATGTTGCTCTGGATAAAAGCATAAGCCAAATGCCTAATTAACGTAATTGAACACAACAATAATACCTTTATACTGCCTGGTCCCTTTGTAATATAACGAACATAAAAACCTGACCCTAACACACTGCAATAGGATTGTGTCATGGGCGAAATATTGTGGAAATATTGTATCATGGGGCCTGAATTGATTGCCACCCTTTCCTGACTCCTGACACATCTATGCTAATTAAAGAGTTTCTTAGCAAGTCCTTCCTGAGCAGAAGAGGGCGTGTATGAAGAGGAAAACACTGATGTGTGCAGGGCAGGGGGTTCTCCAGGAGCAGGGATGGAAACCTGGAAACCACTGCGGAAGATGAACACACCAAGGGGTGTTAATCATACCATGAGGCTGTTATGGGGCAATGAGCACTAGAATGTAACCGCACAAAAAAGTAAGCGACACACACACACACACACACACACACACACACATACATATATATGCCTTGTAAACGCATATCACACACATATGTACATACATTGTAAAGACATATAAAATGGACTAAATAAAAATATAAAAGTCTGTGTGTGTAATATGCTCTGAGAGAGCAGAAGAGAAAGAGTGCCTGAAATAATCTGCTGATATTTTAACGCATTGTCAGTAATTTGTTTTCATCAGCAGGTAAGTGAGTGGATTTAAAAACATTAGAGCTGCTACATCTTTCACTAAAACCACGTGAGGACACATTATTATCTGTATGTTCAAAGACCCTCTGGTGCAGCCAGAGAACTATGTGCACATATTTAACAGAAAAGGTCAAAGGAACAAAGAGCAAGAGAGGTGATGAGGGAGGAGAGTGTGTGTGTGTGTGTGAGAGAGACACACTAATGCTGTTTCCAGAAATAATAAGGTGGAATTCATAAAAAAAAAAAAACAACTTACACCTCTTGATTTTCCTCTGCAGAGGAGGAACAAGAAGAAAAAAGAACATCATACACACGATAAATAAGCATGTTCTTCTCAGCGTATTAGTGTCAGGCTCTTAGCGGCCCAATTAAAATCAGCGGTAATTAATACAGGCCAAGCTTACATGTCGTTTTGTGTGTGTGAGAGAGAGAGAGCGAGAGAGAGAGAGAGAGAGAGAGAGAGAGAGAGTGAGTGAGTGAAAAGAGAAAGAGGGGGGAAAAAAACAGCAAGCTGTTCATACTTCTTATTTAATTGCATGTTTAGCCTCAGGTTATGGGTCCATGATGGAGGGAGAGAGAGAGAGAGGGAGAGAGAGAGAGAGAGAGAGAAAGAGAAAGAGAGAGAGAGAGAGAGAGAGAGAGAGAGAGAGAGAAAGAGAGTGAG
>JBBPDB010000083.1:7721557-7739034 GCA_037974465.1 Brachypetersius altus
AGTCATCATAGCTTGCGTAGTACAGACCCAGCTCCCAACCCAACTTTGTGAATAGATTAACAGCGATATTTTTTTTAATCGCGCGATAAGAGTCTCGCGTTAACGCATATGCACGCGCACACATCATTTTTATCCTTTTAAAAACCATACCGTCAAAAGCCTTTTAATGTAGCCCTTGTCAAGCGCACTCTTCTCTGGAAAAAAAAACCTACGCTACGCTCTCAGTGTGAGATAAATGAGACAAATACCTTGAAGAATTTACGGAATGTAAAACTTAAGATACATTCTCACAGAGTGGCTAGTTCAGTAAAAAGTGACTAAAATGAAGACATTTTGCATCATACGCCAGCACTGGTTTGACTGATGAGTTCAGTGCAATGAACACGTGATTAATTCTTTGTAAACATTTCCTTGTACTGCAGCGCTAACCTGACAGCTAAAGGGCAATCCATAAACACATAAACTATGTCAAAAATCTGCAGTTCTTAAAGGAGAGCAAAAAAAACCCACACACAAATTAGACTCACACACTGTAAATCTGATTTACCACTTACCAAAGGCCTGTCAAAACAAACACTGCCCTCCTTCCTCTCTCTGGAAGCTTTAAACAAAGTTATTAATCATAATGAAGGAGAGAAAAAAAAATCTAATCTGTGCCTCTCCCCCCTCTCTCTCATATTTCCTGTCGTTTCAGGTAGGCCGTGCCTGGCTCTTCGTCTGGAGCACCACACAACTGTTCAAACACAGATTAGTCTGCGATTTATGCTCTATGCCATAGTAGCGGGGGCCTGGAGCCCAAACAGAGGCGCGGTGGGGTTACGGGGGGAAACGGCTGTGAAGTAACGAAGGAGTCCTGCCACAGAACAGGCCTTAGGGTCCACACCTGACAAAGCCACTCAACTGTAATTACCAGGGATGGGATCTTAAATTACCTTTTCGATTTGAATCCACACATTTTTAAAATGAGTGGTCTTCACCAAGAAAAACTAGTTGGAATGAAATTAATTAACTAATTAATTAAAATAACTGAAAACATGGATCTGTATCAGATGGGTTGGTCAATTTATTAATTGACGTATTAATTTATCCAAATTACTTATTTTCCTAGCAGGGAACTACAGCACTGCAATCTTCATGTTAAGTTTATACAAAGTTCATCTCTCTCTCTTTTTCTCCCTCTCTTTATCTACCCATAATCCACCCATGTCTTTCTCTTTATCGCTCTCTCTCTAAAAAGTTTAACTTCAGCTCCAATTCATTAGAACAATCATTGCACGTTCCAGGATTTAAAAGTGCGCTTATTAAATCTGCAGGAGGAACCAGCATACATTAACAGAGTCAAATGCTGTTTTACACACGGTGTGACAAGTATCTGGACTGTATCCCAATCAGCTTTTAGCCACATGTGTTCACACATGGCGGTCAAATGCATATCTGGTCAGCCCGATTGCTATGAGCTTAGTAATATGCAAAACAACTCCTATACAACAACCAATCGCCTTCACTACTCTTCAGTTTTCTGTTCTATTCAAAATAACGAACAAATTTGCACAACAGGTTAGAGATCCACCCCTGCAATCGGAAGGTTGTGGGTTTGAATCCCAGAACTGCTAGTGGCATCTGCGAGGTACCCTTGAGCAAGGTACTGTCCCCACACTCTGCTCCCCGGGCACAGTGTTCCTGGCTGCCCGCTGCTTCACTTGGTGAATTGGTTAAATAAAGAGGAAGAATCTTACACTGTTCACTATGTGAGCTGTGCTGTTCTCACGTGTAACACATGAACACTTTTCATTTACAAGAACAGACTGTTCTTGAATTATCTTCCTGTATCATTGCTGTCGTGAACCATGTGCAATAAAACCCAGTGTGCTGTTGCAGAGAGGTGAAAAATGATGATATGAGGTAAAGTTTAACAGAAATGGCTTATCCAAAGTGGGTTACGGAATAAAATGTAAACTCCTGTCAGAAGCAGCGATGTCCCCATTAAGTGCCACTCCTGAAGTTCATATCTGTTCTAAATGTGTCTTGAGTGCATTTACACCTGCATTTTTACGTGACTTGGCCAAATCCAGGTACAGTTCTGATCCTTGTTATGCATGAAGTGGCCAGAAGCATGATTGTGCTTCTCCAATTAAAGTAAAATTCTCCATGGCATTACCACATTATCTGCAATGTCGGAAACTTATCAGAGAAAGGTAAGTCTCCGATGTGGATTAAGACGCTTCTTAATAATTCAGAGTCACAAAAATGTGCGCTGTACAAATCTGTCATCTTTTTGTTTGAACCATTTTCCACATATAGCTCTGCTGAGACGGCACCACTTCATTAAACGTGAGCTGCTGTAACAGCTACTTGTGTTTCAACATTCTCTGCAGCTCCACATCAGAAATGTAAGTTATTTCATTTCATTTCAAACTACGCATCTAAAATCAGCTGTTCCTTTAAACAGCTCAGTTCTAATCAGGTCTTTGTGTAGTGAAGGACTCACAAACGGAAACAGATCAAGGCTTTAAGATTCGAGGAAAGCTGTCCTGAGTACCAAAGTAGAACACATGGCAGCTGCCTCAAGAAGCAATAAGATGACTGCAGAATTGTGTGTTTCGTCAGTGAGAACACAAACACTGAGGTCTGCTCTACAGAGCAACAAAAATATGACAGTCATAATTGAAACATTATTATTAATAGCAACTACGATTTTGTGATAACAATAACAATAAATTATAACAGCAAATTAGAAAGTGTATACAAAATATTGAAAAATATTATTAATATAATTGTCACTATTATATTATATTCTTATACTAATACATTATTATATTACTACTAATAACTGTTTTGTTATAACAACAACCATGATAATAGCAAATTATTATTACTTACACAAACTGGGCTTATTTGTAGAGAAGACGTTAAGAAAGAATCTTCATTCAATAATCGTATCACATTTAATATCAATATTTTAAAATGTTAATATTTTCTACCATTATTGTCACTATTACACAACAGTTATTATTATTGTATTATTATTATATTAATTTGACCAGTCCTTAAGAGTTAGTTAACAAAACAAGATTCCTTTATAAAACGAAACACTGAGACCGCTTGAAATAGAGCCCAACCGATAAAGGATTTTGAAGGCCGACACCGATACAAATATTTGTTGGTCTTAAAATCCGATATGGCGATATATCGGTCGAGATATATATATATATATATATTATTATAAATGCCGATACCGATAGTTTGGAAAATGCCTAAAATCGGCCGATAATATCGGCCTGCCGATAAATTGGTCGGGCTCTAGTTTGAAACTATGGAACCAGCTGCTTTGTCCTTTTCCTCCACTGTTTGCAAAATATTTCACTGTTAGACCACTCACTTTTCCACAATTGCCCAGCTTTACCCCGACTGTTCAGATTTTACGAGCGGTTACACCCTTTTTCATCTTGGCCTAAAGTTAACGCTGTATCTGCTTAATCTAAGAGAGTGAAAGAGCAATCAATCATGTCACATTTTCAGCAGAGCCCATGCAAAAGGCAACGCGAGGCCTACTGCAACCACCCTCAACACCTTCTAATGTCAAGTGCCCTGTTTGTTGAGTTCATACACATTATTTGAGTTATTCATTGTCATGTTTACTTTGCATTTGCTGTTATGGGAATATCATGGTATCCAGATCTGTACCATAAAACATCATCATTCTGGTATGTCTCCCATTTACCTCTCTAAAGACGCATCACGCTTTGAAAATGTCTTTTAAGACTCGCACTCAATTATCTACAAATATTTCTTTGAGGAACCAACCTCTGAAACGTTCTTCAGGGAACCGAAGATAGTCCTTCAACAGCACTGTCATAGAACTAAAGAACCCTTTATTTCTTAAGAGCACGTAAAACAGTGTGTCTCCCTTAAGCTGCATCATGAGCGAACAGTTCAAAGTACAGACAAAAGGTAGTTCAGAACTCATGCTTTATAAGCCCAGATTAGCTTCAGCGTAGTGCACTGAAGAATGACCTTGGACAAACGAGACAAGCAAAAAGGAGTAGGAGAAACACCATACACTGATACAGAGTGAGAGACAAGCCAAGGGGAGAGAGAGAGAGAGAGAGAGAGAGAGAGAGAGAGAGAAAATGCAAACAGCTTGGGTTTAGTCCTGCTCATTGAACTGTATCTGTGAGCAGTAAATCAGCAGGTTTCTCCTCTAGGCAGACCACAGGCTCCGGCAGCCTCATAAAGTCTGTTCACTGACAGAGCTGAGGCCAGGCCACTGCCGCAGGCCTCCACTAACACCCGATTAAACACACACACACGCATACACACACACCCACACGCACCTGTGAACATCAGACCCACATTCCATTCCAATCTTATTAGCGTATGTACATCCTTTCCAAAACTACAAGTTCCATATACTCATATAGCACTCGAACAAGGGCTGAAATACACACCGCTTCCTATCGGTTAGACACCACTAAGCCAGCCACTCCACTCTGCTGTGTATAAATATATATGTGTGTGTGTGTGTGTGTCCGTGTGTGTGTGTGTGTATGTATGTCATATACACACTATACTTACCAAGTAACATTATAGAACCTATAATGGCCTAGAGGAATTACCACAATTAGAATAACTGTAGGAAATGCTTAAAAATGGAGTTGGAACTTGATGGAATAATTTGCATAATGTCAGCACTTATACAAATCAGTCACAAAATTAAAACCACTGACAGGTGAAGTGAATAACATTGATTATCTTGTTACAGTGGCACCTGTCAGAGGAGAGATATATTAGACAGCAAGTGAACAGGGAGCTCTTGAGGTTGATGTGTTGGAAAAATGGGCGAGTGTAAAGTGACTGAACCGTTAAACTGCTCACAGCTAGTTAATATACATCAACAAATATTAAGAGTTAAGCTTGTTTAACTCTTTGTGCTTCAGTGTCTGTGCTTTTTACTGTCATCTCAATCTTACCCTGTTTCTATTCAGGTTTTCCTGTACAGTGCTTTGTGACTCGTCTGAGAAAGATGAGTAAAAACTTTACTTACTGGTTGTTGATTTGAGTGCTTATTATACTTACCCAATCAAAAGTCTTAAGGCTCATTGCTCCAATATTTTCTGCAACCAGCCTTACTTCTTGCCATAATGCTCTAAAGTCTCAGATAAAAACCTTTGAACTTCTAAAAAAACAAAAACCTGGCTGTTCTGTTGGCACTCTTCTCTGAGCATGTTCTCTGTAGCTCGGAAGTGTCCCTCACCTTCCAAGCCACGTTTTTGTCCAACAAATTAATACTGAAATCCGTCATGTCATTACACTCTCATCTCTTAATTCATTTTCAATCAATTCAAAACTTTTCACGCTGCACACACGCACTTACTCCATGTAAAAATAACTAAATGGTATTTTCGTAGAGTTTGTTAGTTTGTGCAGATAGTTTTCATACTTTCTTTCTTCCATCTTTAGACCAGTTTAAGATTTGGTTTATGATCAGGTGTAAGATTAGGTGTATCAGGTCGAGTATCCCTTACAAAGCACCGACCGTTCTTAGTGATTCCAAACTTTTCTGTCTTTTTGAGAACCAAAGCATGACTCATGTAATATAATATGCAAAACATTCCAGTAAAAAAAATTATGCAGGCCAGTCCTGTCACACCGGGGCGGGTTCTAAGGTGTTCTGTACAACAGTGATGATATGCAGCAGTACACGTGTACTGAACAAAAAGTGCCAGGCCTCGTCTCACGAGAAGCCCATTA
Organism: Brachypetersius altus; assembly: GCA_037974465.1. Lineage (NCBI taxonomy): Eukaryota > Metazoa > Chordata > Actinopteri > Characiformes > Alestidae > Brachypetersius > Brachypetersius altus. Next base: position 7,727,309 of record JBBPDB010000083.1, read on the forward strand.
ACTGCTTTCCCCCAAAGCACTCATCCAATCCAGCTGCCTGTGAAACCGGTTCACACAGCTGCTGCACCTCCACGCAAGTCAGACTAAACAGCAGCGGCCAAAGGGCCGAAAAGGTAAGTGCCAGTCCGCTTGGAAGGAAAACATTCCAGTAAAATTTTCCCATCCTTTCCAGAGTGAGCCACAACACTATTGTAAAATTGTAAACTGCACTATTGGAAAAGAGAGCCATAACAATGAGGAAAAAAAGCCTTGTGGTGACCTGAGACAAAGCGCCGACCTAATGCTATCTTCAGCAAACGCAGAGGAGTGCGACAGACAGCACAGTCATTATGGCCGACGTGCGCAAAACCAAACGAGGAGTGAAGATGGGGTATGATGATTTAATTCATGAACAGGTGCATCCATTACAGCATGCCGCTCCTCCTCACCGCGCTGCTCGGAAATTGGACACCCCGGTGACAGCTCGAGCCGAGCGATTGAAAGGACGATGAGGAAGGAAGGGGAAAAAAAGAGGAAGAGAGAGACGCTTTGAAAGGGGCACAGTGGGTGATTGTGACCCGGTGTTGTCTGTCTCTCTCCATCTGTCTTAATGCTCAGGGACGGGAGGGGATTGGAGACTGACTGCCTCAGTCTCCTCTCGACGTCCAGGTGTTCAGACAGCGACCGTTTTTTTTTTTTGTCCCAGAATGCGGCCAGCACGGCGCACACATCTGGCTCTCTCATGCAAGAAAAAAACTGCAGGGCAATGGGGAGTCCTATATTATGGAAATGCAGACAGATGTAGATCAAGGCTGTCAATATTTGTAATACAAGTAATCAAGTAAATGACCGATATTCAGGTTTAAAAAGTTACATTTTAGGTTTAAAACGTATAAAAACAAATATGAACACTTGCGCTGTCAAACTGTCGGCCACTGTCAGAGTGATTTCTTTACTTTAGTCAAAATAATCAAGTTTAATTCAGTAATCATGACAGTGTCAAGGTTGACGGGTAAAGCAGATTACATGCAGGCTTCACTATACATTATACATTAGCATAATACATTAGATACAGATACACTAGTCTTTCAGACCCAACGCAAAACCATAGAAACAAACTTCATACACCAAACATGCCCCTGCTGACCACTTACACCTGGAGCAAGTGGGAAATTTGTGTAAAATCTAATGTTCAGTGGTCCCAGGTCAGTTGTAGGCAGTAGCGCAGACCTAGCCACAAAAACAGTAGCGGCGCTAGCACTAATCTCTCCCCAGCCTCTCTTTGAGTATCCCAGCGCTGGAGTGTCACTGGAATGTGATGGAAGGAGCGGGTCAGTCGGCATGGCAACAAAGCTAAAGGGGAAGCCGGCTGTCTGTGTGATTCGCCACTGGAGGAGGACCTGACACACAAACATTACATGAGTTTACACAGACAGGCTTAACACCCAAACACTAAGAGGGAGCTGCGCACACAGGCGAGCTTTTGAGCGAGATCTAGAAGACGGCGCGAGACCCCGAGCTGCCCCTTAGTCACAGTGGAGGGATGTGTTTGATGCCGGAGCTAACAGAAAGATGCGATTTATTTTCTCACACGTACACGCGTGCGCACACACACACACACACACACATACACACACAGATCTTAAAGCTCACATTTTCCTGGATCTGCCAAACTGAGCGTTTGTTATAAATGTCCAAAAGGATGGGAGCGTGACTCTTATCAGCAGCATGTGTGTAGGAGGGGTCTGGGTCAGAACACCAGCAGAGACTGTGTTTAAATTAAGCTTATAGCTGCCAGACACACACACACGCACACACACGCACACACACGTATATAAAAAAATTTAAGAACACAAACACACACATATTTGTATACATATTTGTATACATGTGTACGTGCGTGTACATATACACGCACGTACACATGTATCATATCACTGATAAACCCTGGATGTAATGTGTTAAAAGACTGGCTTGCCTCAAGCTAAATTTTATGATTTAGTGTTGTTGGATCATGTGAGTATCTTGATTCATCCAAACACACACTGAAACATATCGGAATACTTACAGCACGTGTGCTGATACGGAATAATAAAGCTAAACAGCGAAATTCAAAACACAGTGTTGTGTTCTTGGACACTATGAAATACACTCACAGCATTTTAGTCAGAACCAGTTGCCATTTCACCAGAGATTTTTAGATAAGCAGTGTAGCTCTGGTTTCACACGGCCCCTCTGCACTGTCACATTGTGATATCATGCTGCATTTGATGTTTGGACAGCTGTTTCACTGTTATTGGTCGAAGCATCTTCACAGCCCACTGTAAAGGTTGCAGTGCTATTCTTTCATACTCAAAGTGCTAGCTAGGGGGTCCACCACCTGGCTCAAATAAACAAACAAATAATCGAGGGGAAATCAAAGATACGACGCTCATAGAGACAGAATTCCAGACTTTAACGAAGACTGCTGTGCCATTATATAACAAAAATTCCCACAGCATGTGGCATTTTAAAGAATGACAGACAGCCACATACGTGTACAGGGTTATCTGTGGTGTTATTGCAGCTGCTGTTCAGCGACACCGCAATAAAAGATTAGATAATGACATTACATAATATGAACCAACGTAAAAACTTTGAGACATCAGTACTGTGAAGATCACGATCCTGATCATTATTAATAAACAATAAAAACAAACCACAATTTCCTTCCAAACAGTCCATCCAATCTTCTCCCAACCAGTGACCAGAGCCAATAACAAAGCACCAGTATCAAAACTGATGGCCACAACCAAGTACAAATTGGAAAAATGAGAAATAGGAGCTACCTGAACAAGCTTTATACAGAGACATTTATTTTTGAATAAGCTTATAAAAGCAGCAAAATTAATACTATGACTCACAACAGTGGATCAGAATTGCCAAAACATTCAGGTCTTCCATAGTATAATAATTACAATCAACTATCAGTTTGAAATATCAGTCTCAACATCTGTTTGATGGGGATAAATCTTTCGAGAGCAAATAAATATTGATACCCCTAGTGTCCATCCCTAGTCCTGCTCTTCACTGCCCCGGTCCTGTGGTCAAACAGAGACACTCCTGATGGTCAGCTTTTCACAAGTGTGTGAGACCATGGGAATGTCCACTCTACCAGCAGAAAGACTGGCTCCAGCTCAAGCCAAACCTTCCCCTGACGTAGACGCGTGATATACAGCCTCATCCACCGCCAGAAAAGTAGCTGAGAAAATAATAAGGAGAACTTGCCCTCAGACTCCAGGTCAGCTCTCCTTCACTTCCACTAACCACTTGATCTCGAGAGGGCCCAACACTCCAACTGCCAATTTCAAACAAATGCATTTGCTGATTCCACTTAATGCCTTTCCACAGGCAATAGAGAAGCAAAGCACCACTGAAGTGTCTCCTTAAAAAGTTAAAAAGTTCATGCTGTAGCCATTAAACGCTCCAGCCCTTAAAAAGGAAAAGTTAGTTCAACCCCCCACATCATCAATTTAGCCAAATGGAAATGATCAAGGCAGAATCAGGTCTCAACAGTGGTGTTTTTTCTGAACTGGAACACTCCCATTGGTTCTAGGTTAAGAACAGAACGCCCTCCCCCCATTTTCACACAACTGTATCTCTAGGGGTCCTTTTTTTTTTTTTTCAAGCAATATCTGATTGGATTTTTGGCCTCTGAATTAAATGAAATCCCTGAAATAGCGGTTGAAGCAGCCAGATTGCTGGGCCTCGTTCAATCCAAAAGCCCAAAATTTGATCGGATAAAAAAGAAAACGGCTCCAGCACCACTAAACTGGAATCAGCTGTCCCATTTTTCGGAAGCAGTGGTGTGTTTCAGATTCAAGTCAGTCATTTCTAGTTCTTTTCTCCAATAAATACAATTCGAGACAAAGTAGGGATGCACTGACAAAGCATTTAAAAACATGCTCACTGCACTACTGTGATTTTAAGAAGATTTACAACTGCTGAAGGTTAAGGATTACGGAGTATGTTCACATATGACGCAGCCAAATTTTACATTTCAATCAAGGCCCAATTAAATAAACAGAAACGTATTCTGACATGACCATTTACCAATCCATGTTGTATTCTTTACAATAAAGCAGGTTGGTTTTGTTATTGCACATTAGACGTACACTATATTGGCAAAAAGTATTGGGACACACATACTTTTCAGGGTTTGGGCTAGACCCCACAATCTTATTGCTACAGTATACCAAGACATTTTGGACAATGCCATGCTTCCGACACAGATTGGGGAAGAACCTTTTCTCTTCCCCAGGGCACAAAGACATGGCTGGATGAGTTCTGGGTCAGAACTTGAACACTCAAACCCATCCAACACCTTGGAACCGGAATGGAGATTACTCCAAAAGTCAAGTAGTATTGTCATATGCAAAGAACAACACCAGTGTGGACAGGACTACTCAGAGTGCAACAAGACAACCCAATAAGAAACAATACAATCATACAAGACAGAACAGAGTACCACACAACCAACAGATATCACCCAGAAAACAGGGAGGCCAGTGTCTAACTGACATGAAACATGATGAAACTGCTGAGGAGATCCAGGAGGACACTTTTACTGACATTCACAAAGCTCACATGGAGTCTCAGGGAGAGCAAATAACTCATATTACACGCCCAAAAATTGATACTAATCAAACCAGACGTTGGAGAGACAGTAGAAGGGCTTGGTCATGAATCCTAAATTTTCAAATAGTCATTTAATTATACAAATCTGGATAGTCTATGCAAATATCATCTTGTGTCAAAAATTGGTACAGAGAAAAAGATCTCACCTCATCTAAACACTGAAAAAATGTGTGGTAGGGGGGGAGGGGAGGGATCTTTAAAGAGAAGTCAAATTTTCCTTTACAAATAGTTTTTGCAAAAAATGCCAAACTCATGTCAGTTTTTGCTTTTTTGCAACAGGTTTAGTACCTTCAGTATCAATTATGGAGACGCTACTCCATTTCACACTGTGTTACTGTACGTTACTGTGCATGCTTAAGGAAAAAAGAAAAGGTTAAAAAAGAAGAAGTTCCATTTCACTTTTACCCGAGAATTTCATGGTCATTAAATGGGAAGCTAACACAGCAATTACCCTCACAAGACCTATTACATTACCCAGGAAATGGCCAGGAAGTGGCACCTGCATGGCTGCTTCAGCAATCACAATGGCTTACAAAGAATGTTTGTGTTTTTAGTTTTTACAAGAAAAGAAAAATAGTGCACACAGTTCCAAACAAATAAAAAGAAAAAAGGAAAAAGTGTGCTACTCATGCTGAGAACATCACTTCCCAGAATCTTCATGCCATGTAGAGTTTTTTCAGTTTAAGGCCTGTCAGTGTGACGGCAAAGTATCAAGAAAATCATCCAAATAATGTGGTGGGTTTTGACTTGACAGAAGTGAAATGTTAACAAGTGCTGAAGTACTGAAAATGTATTGAACTTTCTGAATGGCACATTGATCCACTGTTAAATGAGTAGAAAATAACGGAAACGCGCTGCAAGAGTGACTATTCGAGTGCAAGTGAGTGTGCTAGATAAAAACATCGCAGTAATTTATCTAATCAACTGCACGTCTGGGGCAGCTGGTGACCTGGTGGTTAGGGATTTGCCCATGCAATCAGAAGGTTATGGTGAGGTTCCCCTAAGCACCACTGTGGTTCCCTTTAGCAAGGTACCATCCCCACACACTCTGCTCTCCAGGTGCTCCTCGTTGGAGGCAGACCCCTGCTTTAACTTGTGAAATGCCTTAAATATAGAGAAATAATTTGCGTGGGGTTTTCACACGTGACTATAAAGGGCTACTTTACTTATTTATTCATTTAAATGAACAACCAACAAGTGAAACCTCACCAGCTCCAGTATGAATCACGAAGGGCATGAAGCAAAAGGTGGTTAATCAAGGCAGTTACTGCACTGTTAAAGCAGTCACCATGCCCGGGTGACATGTGTGATGCTCTCTATAACGCAAGCGCTCCTTTGAACCATCTCCTTCACCCTCGTGCACACTGCCATTTTGTTTCTGCCCTGGCAAGAGTGTTCAAAAGGTGCTCATGGCTAAGCAGGGAGCTGCTGCAGCCTGCAGCAGATTTTTGTGATCGACCCACACACTCGCTTGCTCTCTCGCTCAGTCTCTCTCTTTTCAATGAGCACTACAGCATCAATCACTCCAGATACCAAGCGGTTGACACAAGGGCTCTGGGGAGGTGGAAGGGGGGGGGCTGGAAAATTCCATAAGTAACGAAGCTTATGAAGCGAGGCTTTGGGATGAGACTACAGTGGCCTGACAAGGTCAATAAGCTTTACAGCCTGCTAAACTGCTGTGAAACTCGCAGCCGGGCAAAAGGCATTTTTCCGGAGGCACGAGGGATTCGAGCCATGGCTGCAGCTTTATTACTTCATTCTCCGCTCTTTCAGGCGGAGTGTTATTTTTGGATTTGCGCTGACCCAAGTGAGATTGTAAGTGCTGATGCACATTAACTAGGCTTGTTAAGAGTTTTGGGGGTGGAGGGGTAGGAGATAATTCTCATTTTCTCACTGGTAAACAACTTGACTGCCGCTTAGCTGAGGCTGCCCGCTGCAAGGGGAGTTGCTGCAGGGATGAAAGCGGTAGATCACCAGCCGAACCCACCCGGCACAGTAACTCGATTTGTCATCCGCTAACTAAATCATGCTTTCTGCCAAGGCTGGTTTTGCGATCTCAGCTTGAACAGGCGGCACACAGAAACGGTGCGCGTCTGAGTGTGAAGTGTGAAGATTTCATACATGGGAGAAGAAAAAAAAGAAAAGAAAAGAAAAAACTGTCCGCATGTAGCCTATTTGGTTGCTGAAATTTTTCCAGTATGATTACTCAACGCTTTACTAGACAGAGTCCATTAACGAGAGTCGTAAAAGCTGAACATACAGCGGGCCATTAGCTCTGTGCCATAAACTTAAATATCTACAACCACCAGTGGCCGCGTTTTACTGAGCCACATAAAACTTCCCCTGCCGACTGCACTGATCGATGCTGGACATACGTGAACTGGACATGTGTGTCCCATATACTCTTTAGCAAAGCTCCTCCCTAATGGGTACATTTCCTTGCTTGCCCGATTATTTTCAGCAAGGGCAGTGCAATTCTGACTTAAACAAACATGTAAGCAACATCAACATGAGGTTATGAAAAAGGGTACTATTGCTACTTTTAAAAGAGATGCTTAAAGAGACTGAATTAGTGTCTGATTAACTGTTTTGGCCCCTGGTAACACTTATGTTGTACTGATAGTGTATTGTTGCACACACACACACAATGTTAACAGTTGTGTGGAAATCACATATGGTCCGTCAGGCAAAGATTAGCTAACAGTTAAACATTATTTGACTCTTCCCTCTATATTGTAGGTTGGTCCCAAACTGTTGCACCAAGTTAAAAGACAGGACTACTTGCACTTACCCGAATCCATTTCCCATCACATGAAAGCAGACAGGGGTCTCTGAAGGTTGTGTGGTGGTCATATATAGTTTTTCATCAAGTGTTAACAGTAAACCAAGAAAATCATGCACTTTTGGCTATAAAGGCCCATGGCATCACTTAAGAACAAAGTCTCCTGATGATGGGGCAAATGTTTCAACAACACACAACTTAAGTCTAGAGTGAAAAATCCCTTACACCTTGTCCTATTACAAAGACTGAGGAATTTCCTTTTGTAAAATACTCCATAAAGCGTGATGCATATATGCATATGTATGGTGATGCTGTGACACTTCATATAGTTTAGTGTTCAGCAAGCGCCTCTGGATGCTGAATCCGGATCACTTTTGCATTGTTAGCACCCAGTGACTCAGTGCAATATTAAACAGCAGAGAAGCTGATCTCTGATCAGCCATCCCACTCGGAGCTACTTCAAGCACATAGGTCCGAGATCAGATCAAGTGGGCTTTGCGGAGGCAGAGGCCACTGGCTCGCGTAGGAGTGCTAGTGTGAGAAGTGGAGGCTATAAGCAGCACGTGGGGTTCTGAATCATGCGCCAAAGGAGTTCGAATGCATACGCTCCAGATCTGTTGCTGTTGCATATTTTTTCCCCATGGAAGCAACAGCTATTGTATTGGATTCTATTGTAAAGAAGTGACAGCTACTGGAAGAGGCTGTTAGTTATGTATGTATGACTTTCCATAAAAACAACATGGCAGTATCGCAGCTTGCAGGGGTTAAGACTCCAAAATGGCAGAAAAGAATGGATGCAGCCCGCTGGCACAGATGAGATTCGGGCTTCTCACAGTTCCCAAGTCTCTTTATGGACCTAGTATATACGCCATTCCATGGGCGAAAATAGGCGTCTACAGCGTGGCATTATGTGAGAAAAATGCATATAATGGAGCTGTTTGTATGGGAGGAAATGGCCGTGTGTAATGGAGGTTGCAGAAGCGGAGAGGCTTTTGCCGATGCTGGGCCCCAAGCCGAGTTGACTGGGTTCAGTCCAGCAGTTCACACAGGCTGGCCTAATCTCTCCAAATCCTAGCAATTTCACCGACTGTGCTTGCCTGATTAACCGCAACCCTCAAACGTCGCATTTGACGTATTAATTTAGTAAGTAAACTCTCCTAGTGATTATAGCTGCTGGTTATAATTCGGTGAGTCGGGGGGTTTGAGGGGTGTTGGCTACCCATGGTGGCTGCAATTATTTGAACAAAACTAGGAAAAACCTAGACAGTGTTTTAGCAATTTGGAAAAACATGAGAGGTTTCTTTCCTTTCTCACTGTGGCAAACACAGCTGTCGCCAACAATCAAAGGTCACTTTGTTATTTTCTGCGAAACGCAATAGATGCAGAATGTCAGTAACACCTCGTGTGTGTGTGTGTGTGTGTGTGTGTGTGTGTGTGTGTGGGATGTGTGCGTACTGGACTGCCTTGTCATGCTGGTATGCCATCTCGTTCCCCAGCCTGGAGGAAGTGAAGGGTAATTTGAGGCACACTCCTGTGGGTGGAAAAAAGGTTGCCAGAAAGATTAACCCGGCTTCCTTTTATAGCCCCCGACAAGAGGTTAAATCACTCGTTACTGCTGGGCGCTCTAACCTCCCCCTGAATAATTAGATCATGAATATTACAGCGGCTGCCTCGGCCAGACCACGGCTGATCAATCCTGGCTGCAGTGGCAGCGCACACGGGCCGGATATGCCTCCCGCTGCACGGAATGCCATGCTTCCACAGGGGGCCATTCTAATGAAGCTGAGGACGGCCATGTCAAAAAAGACAACGTTGTTTCAGCTTATAACGAACCTTTCTCAGAGATCTTTCAGAAGAGCTAATACATTTCTCCATGGTCTCCAGTAACGAAAAAGCTGCAACATTTGGAGAATGCTCCTGCCCCTATGAAGCTTGTCATCAGAAAAAACAGCAGCCAAAAGCACCTGTGCTGGTTAACAGTGTCATAAGACCTCAATGTCACTAAGGAGGCTGAGCACAACTAGAGAAGAACATATTTTGCCTTTTTCAGATCTAAATTTGTACTCCACTGGTCTAACAGCAACTGGCCTGTTTTGGTAACCCTTTAATCCTAGGCATATTATTCAGCTAGGTATCTAACATCAGACCATTAAGTAATTATGATGAAACTAATATGTAGTTGTTAGTCTATGGCCCTAGGGTTTTAATGATTAAGATTGGAATCTGCATGTTTTGCTGTAAACACAACAGTTGGCCATTTTATGTTAATGTTGACAACATCATAAAATGGTCATTTGCAAAGATGTTTTTAAAAATCCAACATTTTCATTCTATTTAATGCTATATTTGTGTGGGTTGTGTACCGAAAACATTTTATAAACAACCTCTACCAATCTCTGCTTTTCCCTGTTTAATATTAAAACTGATGTGTAAATGTTTGGCTTCCCTGTATTGCAGCTCATTCAACTCATTTAAAGTGCTACTGAAACACTTCTCAGAAAGTCGGCATGAATGGGCTAAACTGCTAGCGCTGTATATGGAGTTACATTTACATTTACGGCATTTACGGAGTTCTATGTGCATGTATTGAAAACAGACTTATGTTTGCAGACTTCTTTCACGGATGGAGGAGTGAACACACAACACATTGACAATATTTTCCTTTGTCAAGCCTTTTAAATTCTAAATTCAATGAACCCCTTAATTTATTAAAAGGTATCGCAATTGCACTACTAAGCAATAATCGCTATACTAATAATTTGTACATATCATGCTACTCTTATTGCAACTTTGCCTTAAATGTGAAAGCCTTGAACGTTTAAAAAAGGTTAATAAAAATTTGCTACAAAATGTCAGCAGCTGCCTTGGCTGTAAACAAATCAGACCTGGCCACAATAATGTATAATCGGCACATCCTTAGTTTAAGGTTTGGGGATAAACACTGAGCCTGTTCTCTTCCAAAGCACTATTGGACTATTCAGACTTCTTCCCCATTTGAGCTTAAACCTGCACATGCTTTGATATCCACACATACAGCCATTTAGAGAGTTCAATTACAGAATAAGAATGTACTTAATTCTGTAATTCTTTCCATTATTCATCCTAATCTGCCATTTGTTATAGCCCTGTTCCTGGAAAAAGGACTAGAAATGAACTTACCCATGAAAAGGTCTTCGCTCAGTCTAGTTTCTAGTTTCAGTCTAGAACTAGTACTGGTCTATTGTTGGTACGTAAACAGGAATGAGTCATGGTCCCTGAGAGACTCCGAAAAGCTTCCTGGCGCATCAGAGAAAACTCCACATTGCAAAGCAGAAAGGTGTGGAAATCAGTGCCGCACTCCTGTACGGTTCTTTTCACGTAGCTTCAAAACTCACACTGCTGTCAATACCGCCTGTGACAAGGTTTTTAAAAAGGCTCCTACGCACTAAGGCAAAACAAAAAATAACAGCAGAATTCCAAACGTCTCTTCTGAGACAAAAGCCCACTTTAAAAAACGAACCTGGGGTAAACAGGGAGCTTTGCTCAAAGGGTGCAGCCTGCGGAGTTTTACTGCTGAGGCTGAGAGCGAGTGTGTGTGTGTGTGTGTGTGTGTGTGTGTGTGTTGTCAGGGAAAGCTGAGATATGGGGAGAGAATATTTGTCAGGCCGGGTAGATAACGCCTCTCCAATCCATCCTGCTTTGCTCGGCATCACAGCAGCACCTGGTTCTCCGGCTGACGGCAGGTGAGAGTCCCTATTAATTACAGGAAGCTGCCATGCAGGGACGGTCAGCATGCGACTGGACCCTGGGATGTCAAATACAGGAAGACAAATGGCCTGACTATGAGTGAAGGCAGAAACACACACACACACACACACACACAGACACACACACATACTTAGTCAAGCACTCTTGGCAATGCAGCCCTTGGTCAAATTTCTTCCCCATCCTCCTCGTCCTACTCAATCATATGCTACGGTTCAGCCTGTGATACGCTCTCATCTAGCGTCTGGAAAAAAAAAAACCCGCCAGGCTGCCTCGTATTGAAGAAAGTAGGTCATACAAGGTTATGTGCTTTTTTTCTTATGATGAAAGCTGACTTTTTGTCCTCAAAGCTGCATCGATGTAGTGTAGGCTATGTACAAAAAGATTCAGGCGTGCCAGAACACAATACGTATCCAAAAACACACTCGAGTGGATATGCCCAAGAGCGTGCATGCATGAGCACGCTCATTCAGACACACACACACACACACACACACACACACACACACACACACACACACACACACACACACACACACACACA
>JBBPDB010000083.1:7751610-7769509 GCA_037974465.1 Brachypetersius altus
CTTAACCCCAAGTTGCTCCAGGGAGAGACTGCCCCCTGTAGTTAGGGAATGGAAGTCGCTTTGGATAAAAGCGTCTACTAAATGCCGTAAATGTAAATGTAAACTAAGGGTGGAAGGAACGGTTTCTGAGTACAATTCTTATAGATCCGAACTAATTACTGAACTAATCAAGGGGGCCGAAAGTGTTAACTACTCCAGGATATTAAAACTGCTCTGAATTAAAAATCCTGAAAAAAGGGTGCTTATTTTGGTTGTGAATTCTGTTGCTATCATACTGTTGTGACTAGAGCTGATTTATTTAATACACTTTGTATATTCTGATTTTATGGAAGATTTTATGAGCAGTAGAGTCACCTCTTCCTATTCTCTTGAAGATCATGGACAGTGACATTCATTGGAGTCCTCAAAACAAAAGATGTATACAGAGCAAAACAAAAACGCTCAAACAGTTTTATGCTTTTGTTTACTTGTTTATTTAATGAAATGCACATCTTACTAGATAACGCATAACAAAATCTTGTGTTTCTGTTGTGAACTATTGCCAAACTGAAATGTGTTTATATTTCCCCCTTTTTCTAACAGAATCATTTTATTTTACTTTAAACCATGGCATTCTTTCAGTTTGACCCTTTCATAATACAAAACCAGAAATGTTACTGCAAACCAGTGAAGAAACTTCAACTACTGTAATCCAGAATCCAGAATTTGTACAGATATCAGCCTAATAATGATCAGTACTAGACCAGTTCCATCTCTTAATTACACAAATATCACACTGTCACACACTGCTTCCAAACCCCCCTCAACTGGTCGTATACAATGAGACAGGCAGGCAAACAGACACACAGACAAACAGGCAAAAGGGGGATAAATGCATGGCATGGTGCAAGAACATACAAACACACACTCAGTTAAGCATATACAAGCACATAAGCAGACACACGGCTTCCCAAAATACAAATCAGCATAATCCCTGCTTAAAAGAAGGTTACGAAAAGACTCCATATCACTGAGAAGAATTATTCTAACTCCACTCTGGAGGGTGTGATGAATAGGAATTTCTGAGCTCATGCCAGCAATTCATTTCCATGTATATACAGATGACTTAGGCAGCTATTTAATTTAATTATGGTAATGGAGCCCGTTAAACAGGTTCAACAACTCTGCTACGTGAAACAATGTCATTACTGCAAGATCTGTAAACTGACGATAGATACAGGTTAACCCACAAACCGCTGGCTTGTTTTCAGCTATTCATCTAAAAACGCATCAAATAACTATCACTAGTCAAGCTGTTACATACTATATAATGTACACCAGTTTGAACTGTTTCCACTACATGTAATTAACATGTGAACAAAATACTTTCCTTCAAAACCAAGTTTCTGTTTTGATAAAAACTGTGTGTGTGTGTGTGTGTGTGTGTGTGTGATATCCTGCAATGGACTAGCGACCTGTCCTTTCACCCTGTGACTACAGGAATAAACAGCTCAGATAATGGATGATTAGAAATGGTGTCATTTCTGAGACCTAACAGACCATCTGTTAGAAAGTCCACTCACTAACTGAATTTACTGTTAACAAGCAACAAAATCATTGGAAACCTATTAACTTGAATCTATTGTCCTATTAAGTCAATAAGAAACTTCACAAAGTCAAAAGTTACATAAACACTTTGTTGAAAAAAGGACTAGGAAGCAGGAGGACAAAAAAAAAAAAAAACGGTTGCAAGAAAAGGGACATACATGAGGGTGCCCATCAGCCTGTTTTCAATCGAGAGAGACCAGTAGGAGAATTTAAAATATGCACTATTATCACAGAAACTAGTCCACCAAGCACGTCAGTCTCAGCTCAACATATTAGCCAACATAAAAAAATCTGACAATTTTCCTTATACTTTAGTTCGCAAATGATGACTTTAACCACGTCGTACGCATGCATTGAGAGCACCTCAGTCCGTGTTTTTAACCTTTTTGTTGGGATTTTAAACTACTGGCTCCAATCGAGCCCGCAAAAAAGCTTCATACGACCCTTCGTTTACAGTTTATCCTTTAACCACATATTTATATTAGACATGTAGTTTTGCTCTATAGACACTGCACCACTGTGCCATGAAGCCTCAACTAATACAATCAATAAAACTATCACTAAAAGTAATAACAGTAATAATGTAATAATAAATAATAGTAGCAGCAGCTTTTCATTATTTAGATTTTCATTTCTATTAGATTAGATTGTTCCTGCCTAACTTAAGTGGTTATTATGAGCGCTGAGGAGAAAAGGAGTTAAATCTGCATTATTTGTGGATTCGTTTGACAACGCCATTCATTTCTTAATTCTGACATGCTGGACCTCCCGCTTCTCGATGAACGAATCCACAAAGGCAGATAGTAACGCTGAATAGTATCTACGTTACTTGTAGCAAGGGCCACTTGGAATGCATTTGTTTGAATGGGAGCTCCCTCATGAGCACACTATTTTTATTTAAACACTGTAGGCATGAATTTATATAGCTTATGTTATGCAAGCGAGCACAGTGTCTGAAGAGTAAAGTGAATCAACATGTCAGATGTAAATGTGTGGCCACAGAATTTATTTAAATGATTTCAAGATAAAATGTAAATGATTTGAAGCCGTTTTATAGGCCCCGTCAGAGCCAGTAGTTTGAAACCTCGATAAAAAAAACTTCCCTTGCACACATACACCGCCCCCCCCCCTTGTATGCGGCGCACGTGTGACTTCCATATCAGAGAGAGAATCCAGCCAGATACAGCCAGCGAAAGAACAAACATGAACTCATCTCACTGAACCCGAAACCAAACAGGGCACACTGAGCAGCTGCGCAAGCCCAGTCCAGGCCAGTAAGCCGGCCCAGAGCTCTGCAGTAAAACCATACGGCCCGTCGGGGCTCCCTGGACCGCTCTAAACCAGGTTCCTCTTAGATCCTGGATCTGCACACGAACCCAGGAGTGCTCAGGGATTCGCAGTTTAAGCTTTCAATAACTTTCTTCTTTCCTGTTTTTTAAAGAATAAGCAGGAGACTGTATTCGTTCCTGAGTGTGTACTGAAGGAGAGGTGCACGTTGCACTTATCTGGATGAAACATGAATGGGATGGCAGTTAAGCTTTATTGCCTGTGTGTAACTGAAGATGTTTAACTGCGGTGTGTGTGCGTCTGTGTGTGTGTGGCCTGGGCTAACGGCTAAACGCTTGACCAGAGGACTCCCATAGGTAAAGAGAAAAAGGAGAAAGGCAGGCATACATACATTCTTCTACCCTTGAATCACAGTGGAAAACAGCTGTGCTAATACGCACACACACACACACACACACACACACACACACACTTGAAATTCAAGCTATGAGGGGCAACCTCGATAAGGTTTCCTGTCAAGCAAAATAAAACAAGTTACATAACCCTTAGAGGAAAGAAACAGTCTAAACAAGGTCTGCGGGGAAAACTGGGTTTGTTTGTTATTTGTTCGTCTGGGTCGTAAACTGTAGACACCTCTTCACTCTGAATTTCATCAAACGACCTGCCAGACCTTCAAATTCACAAACAAACAACAGCCTCTGCCTACTTTAATCTGCAAACGTATCCTGCACGGCAAACAGCGTGTGTTTACAATTAAACCACCAGTCGTCCAAAATAACATCCAGGACTGAGCGCTTCCAATCATTTAAACCAGCCTTCTTGATAAATCAGTCACGATTAGATTGCACTTTTCATGGTGGTAACCATGTATATTTCAATATCTCCCGCTGCTCTCTCCCTCAGGGGGAAGCAGCTTCAAACTGACACGCACACAGAGTTCCAGTACTTTAATGTCAAAGTGAATGGGAAATCATAAGTGTCAGCAAAAATGGTTCTATTATAACATCAGAATAAAGGTTCCTAGACGTTAAACCCTTTTCAGTGCTTCATCAGCATCATACCAGAAATGGACATACAATCATAAAGAACTACTGAACCAAGCAAAGAGCCACGTATGCATTCAGTTGGTTCTTAAGTGTTCGCTGTTCCATCCACACCAATATCGTTACTAAAGAACCCTGGAAGAACCATTTTATACCTTTCATACCTAATCAAATACAGCATTAGGGCGCATTTCTGAATTGAGTGAGTGGCTTGAACACGGGGAGGGAAAGAGGATACAATCATATATACATCGTATCATTTATATATATATATATCATGTATTTAGGATATTTAAAATTGTTATCTGATGCCATACTTACGTTTTTTTAGATACTGACCAAATGTCTACATTTTTTAATGTTAATCTGTCATCATGGGATACAATTCCTATAACACCGCATCTCTGATTATTTTATTATTTATTTATCTATTTCCACACATGTTGGTGCATGAAAACTCAGTTTAGAGGTGAACAAGTCGCTCATCTTTTTTTCACTTTTACAGGAAAACAAGAATTTTGTCTTTTGCGTGATGCAATTTGGCAAATCGTGTTTAATACGACCCGTAACATGAACTTAAAAGGTGAATAGGTATAATGTTTTGTCTCCCAGTGTTTCCAAATGTTTGAAAACACATCATTTGTATACTCCGATTCTGATTAATGGTCAAAACAACAGCAGACTCTCGAGTGTCATCGTGCCTGTTGTTAGCTTACCTGTCTGTCCCCACGGCCTAGAGAACCTAGCGAACACACCTGGCCTCATTCTCTCTTTGGTTGAGTAGGACAGCCCTCGCTCTCCCTCCCAGCACTAGCATGTTAGCTGACATAACGGAATTGGCCGTTAACGTTCTCCTTCAAGTCTGCTGAGATGTCCAGTGATGATGTGTTAGTGGCAGTTTGCACTTCGTGTGTCTCACAGGAAACAGATGCTAAACACATTCACTCTGCCACCTGGTAGCAGCCATACCCCTCTATTTATCATTTAGTGCACAATCTCTGTCCTGCTGCTGCTGTATTTGCATCATTGTTTATTCCTGTTTAACTTTATTTCACATATTTGCACTTAATGTATCCACTATCTGTCATAGTATTTAATTCATTCCAAATAGTACTATAGCTGCAGCTTTTGTGTTTTTTATTGCACTCCCTTTCGTCCTGTCTGCACTCATGTGGTCTTATGTTTTTGTTCATTTGTTGCACCATGGTCCTGCAGGAACGTTGTTTTGTTTCACTGTGTACTGTGTATATGGCTGAAATGACAAACCTGCTTGGCTTGGCTTGATATTAAACCACGAGTCATCCAGTCAGTCATGCGAAAGCAGCATATAGGCTTTAGCTCCATCCTGAACACTGGAAAGGCATGCCAGCCAGGTCACTCTTCGTGACGTGTGTTAGCAGCATGTCAACGGTGAGCGTCTGTTTGTGCATCCTGTTTGCTCTGCGCTCATGTTTTTCCATGCGAATGCGGCTGCTTGTTTGTATTGGCAGGGTGTAATTTGGTGATGAATGAGGTTGGAGTCTGAAGCGGGGGGCCATCAACCCATGAACTGCCCCTCATCCTCTGAGCCATGCCAGTAATCTGTCCATTCTGACCTCGCTCCACTCATCTCTCTCCCAGCTCTAAAAAGTCTCAAATTCACTTATCTTGTGCGATGGGCCTGAAAGTAATTTGCCCTTGCTCTCCTTCTCTCTCTCTCTCTCTCTCAGCCTCTCCCTCTCCCTCTAAGCAATTACTATCTGTATTTACAACCTGTCTCTGAGCTGCACTGTCAGAGGTCATGATCCAACTGCCAGAATATAAAATTACACGACGGCACAGTATCGCAGCCCTCTGACACTTTCGCCACGCTTTCATTTTCTCTCTTGCGCGCACGCTCTCCCACATTCTCGCTCGCGCGGCCTGAGTAAGCCAGAACTTATTTTAAGACTTGATTGGAAACATCTGTTCAATGACAATCACCCAGACAGAAAAGTATTGACACGCTCGCTCCCCCTCTTATCTGTTGGGTTGTTTTCCCCCCTGTTTCGTCCCGCTGTGCCCTTGGCGCACTTTAAAATATAAGAGCCAGGGCTGTAAAATGCAGCAGGGCGTACAAAAACGCTCCCGCGTCTGGAACGAGATACATTTATGGCATTCATAAAGAACAGATTAACAGGTTTGGGATTTCTGCCATGCATGCACATTAACGGCTGCGTTTTGCTCTGAACCTGCCTTGCCCACGCAGATGTATGCAAACACATGCACACAAAAACGCACAAAGACTCTAATTAATATTTACTGAAGTGCTCTGCCAGCTTGGAGTGCTTTTCCAAAAAAAAAACAAAAAAAAAAAAAAAAAGAGGAAAAAAAATGACAAACACGCAGAAATAGGCCTGCGCTCTCTTTATTTGCCCCCTCGGCTGGTTATGCTTTCATGCAGGCAGGTCAATTAAACACAATAAAGCACTTAAAAGACAAACTCAGCCACGAGCCCTCAGTGCGCCGACACGGAGGCACTTGCTAATTAGCGTGCGCATTAGTAGGTTGCCTCGCATTGTAGTGCTCAGCGCCCGGGCACCACTGGAACACAGAGGCTCTTTCTGCGGGGCCGCACCCGGGCCCATAATGATCTCATTGTTACTCGACTGCTGCTCTGGAGAAGGCACTTCCAGGACTCCAGGATACGCCGAGTCTCTCGGTAGCGCGCACTAAAACTTCAATGGACTCCAAATCCAATAAAGTTGTTTTCCGAAAGAGCAGCTCGAAGCAGGTGGGTTTTTAGTCCACCACCACCAAGATCCCCAGATCTCCATACTCAAAAAAAAGGTTTCAATAAATACCACCAATCAAAAACAGCTTCTTTCCCACAGAGCAACGTGGATCAGGTACATTTTTAGTCCCCAGCTGAGACCACAGATAGTTTTACTGCAGAAAATTATGCTTACTTTATATTAGGTCATCAAAAAAATCCAAAAACGGCTTCTTTTCCAAAAGAGAAACATGAAGCAGGTGAGTTTTGGCCCCCCAAAAGGCGTATTTGGAAAAGAGGAGACTTCAAGGGCAGCATCAATTATCATCCTCGGAGGATGGCAAAGACCCCAATTGAGTTTTTAATTATGATCCCAAACGAGTAAATAGTACAGTAACAGTAAATACTACAGAAAACACCTTGAACATCTTAAAGCATGTGAGTTTATTTGGTCCCTGGGGGTTTTAGCTCAGTAAATACTAAAGAAAATCTTAGACAGATTCCCAGACGACTTACTTGCACAAGACGAGACTAATTTCAGACCGAGAACAACCACAAGAATTAAAGCTCTCCACAAAAAGGTCAGGTCAGTAGGCAGGGGCCTGTTATAGCCTACCATGCACCATCTGAACTGCCAAATTACATAATGGCCTTTCAAAGGAAGCCAAGCACCCAGACATCAACACGACTCGCTAATTGTGCTGAGAATAAGAGACCTAAGGTCTGAAACTTCATTAGGGCACGACATTAGTCTGCGCAACCAAAGAGGGAAAGAACCCTGAAGTAAACAGTAACACTCTGGGGAATTTTGGACAGCCCAAGCAAAAAAAACATGGCGAGAGCAGGTATAAATCAAAGTGAGCCCTCTGCAGCCGTGCACAGAAAACCACTTTAAAGAACTGCTCATGGCTCAGGGGGGCACGAAAAGAGGACATAATGTCAGTGTGCAAAAGACAGTAAGACAGAGAGAGGAGAGACAGAGAGGGAAATAAACAGAAATGTCTCTTAGAGAAACAACAACCTGCTTGAAACTCACTCTTCGTTTAATGTCAAATGACATTCACTGTCTCTGTCACTGTCACATATGCATGCAAGGAAATATATATATATATATATATATAAAAAAAACTGTGCAGTTTGTACAAACAGTTCAGAAACTGACCTCATAAATGCTCTAGGGTACAAATTCTCCACAAAAACACACAAAAATCTTATGGAAAGCCTTCCAAGAAGAGTAGAAACTGCCATAGCTGCAAAAGGGGAAGCAAATCTACATTAAAGTATATGTATTTGAAAGCAATGTCATTAACTAAAGTCCCTGGTCGTATAATGGAAACGCGTCCCAGTACTTTTGTCCATATAGTGTAGATGTGGGTGTGTGAGAGAGAGACTGAATGCGTGTGTGGAAGCTGTTAAACTCTAAATTAAAGTCCATGTCTTTGAATGCATCGTCATCAAAATCCCTATCGATGGAATAGACAGGCATTCAAGCTACAAAATATCCTTTTTATTCGGATAAAAGGCTCACCATGAACTGCTCCTAATCTATATAACTTTTTAAAAACAAACAATGATAACAATATTGAATTCTAGAGAGGGGAAAGGGAGCTTTGGGTATTAGAGCTTCAGGCCAAGTCGTAATGCAGGTTATTCATCAATGTGACAAGAGTGGAGGACTGCACAGCAGAGGGATGGAAAATGAAAAAGGAGCGGAGTGAGGAGCACCAGAGGACGCACTGGAGCTAAAGACAATCCGGCCGGCTGGAGCAGGGCTCCGTGAACACAACACAACAAAACATCAGGCTTACCTAGACTGCAGACGGGATGTCACTCGACGGACAGAGTTCTACATTTAGCACAGCTCCCCGGCCCTCAGCGGCATGGTTAAAATCCCAAGCAGAAGAAGAAATCGTGGAAGGGAGGGGGGAAAAACAATCCACACGTCCACCAGGAGAGTCTCTCCTCGGGCTGCTCCGGCTCCGCTCCGGCCAGCTCCGGCTCCGGCCCTCCACTTCAAACCCTCAGTCCCGCCCCCGACTGCGTCATCGACAAAGTTTTCATCGATGCGGACTCCGATTGGGCCGAGCTTTGCCGGAGGCGGC
Source organism: Brachypetersius altus (assembly GCA_037974465.1). Taxonomy (NCBI): domain Eukaryota; kingdom Metazoa; phylum Chordata; class Actinopteri; order Characiformes; family Alestidae; genus Brachypetersius; species Brachypetersius altus. The sequence continues at coordinate 7,760,361 of JBBPDB010000083.1, forward strand.
GCTCTCCTCAGATTTCCGCCAATCGGAGGCCAGCTCGTATAAAACAGGGGGCGGGGTTTCAGGTACTGGGAGTCACGCGGCCGGATGCGGTGCATGACGTCAGCCCTTTGTTACCTTGCCGACTGAGTTCGAAAACGTCAAAATTGTGAAAATGTTTGGAAAAGGTGAAAAAAAAAAACAATCGCTCGTTTTGGTTTTTATTTTGTGTTATTTTACAGGTAGAGGCAATAATGTAACGAGCTATTATCCTTTCGTATGAGCAGCAACTGATCTCCTATTGGCTCACATGATGAATGGAGCACCCTCACACCAAAAATTGTTCATAACAATAAGGTAATAACAACGTAGTAATGATGTAATAAAATATATTTTTTATTTTTTAAAAGCAGAGAACAATGCAAATGCCATGACAGATCTGCCATAAATGGCTGATCATAAGATTCAGCAGCAATTCACAGAGACATGTAATTGTTCTTATGCAAACTTTTCACCCAGACTCCAACCTGCTGCTTAATAATGTCATGGAGTGACATTAAGACAGTAAATAATGTCATGGAGTTTTTGTACAAGATTAATAATCCCTTGCATTCCAGCAACGTATTACCTTCCTATAATGAAAGAAACAGACCAGCAAAAGAATAACAAATAAAGTCCCAACAGAAGAAAAACATAATAATAAACTCTGCAGCTTTGGCAGGATTATGACACGTTTTACCCTGATATAACCCCTGAGAAACTGCAAGGAAAATGCAACAGCTAATCTAATCTAACAACAATCACTAATCTGCTAATAACAATCCCTAATCAAAAGTTCCAGCTGCTAAACTGAGCAAACAGATCACATATTTTACACAGGAGGCCGCCAACTATTCTTCCAAAGAACTTTTCGCCCAGCAGCTATTCTGCTGTCGGCTGTCAAAACGCCCAGCTTCAAAACATTGCACTCGGCACACGAATCCCCAGTGACATTTTGAAACAACGGCTCTGATATTCAGCAAAGGTCATGACGATGATTTTTTTCTCCCTCTCTCTCTCTCTCTCTCTTTCTTCTTCTTCTTCTTTGGGCTATGAAACGCGACTTTATTTTAGAACAGCCTGTGCCTGTCAACCTGCCTAAAGGCTCTGGGATAAATGAGGATGAAGTTGGCTTCTGGTTCCAGTTTGGTGCTCCACCTAAAATCTGTACATCATTTACTCTCTACAGGCACCTGCATGTAATTGGTGTACTATTTAATGTGGAATAGAAAATTTAAAGTAGAAGGGCATTTGACATTGTCTAGAAATAAAGTCACACAAGTATTCACTGGAAAAAAAACAGAAATGCTTTGTGGAAACAATTCAGAAACTGCACTTCCGCCCGCATCTTTGGAGATGGACACAACAGTCAGCGAAAGCCTATAGAACAAATGCCTATGAACAAGCCTATGGACAAATGTGTTGAAAAACACCCCTTAATTCAGGTTTTGGGCTGGGCCTCTAACTTCCAATGAAGTACAATCATAATGCTTCAGCATACCAAGACATTTTAGACAACACCATGGCTCCAACTTAATGTACACAAATTCTGTGGAAGAACAGTTTCTATTCCAGCATGACTGTGCCCTGGTGCACAAAGCAAACTCAATATAGACATGGTTAGATGAGTATGATGTGGAAAAACTTGACTGGCCCGCACAGAACCTTGACCTCAACCCCATCCAACACCTTTGGAATGAACTGGAAGGGAGAATGCAAGCCAGGCCTCTGTGGCTAAACCTCATAAATGCTCTACAGAATGAATGGGCACAAATTACCACAGAAACTCTAAAACCTTGTGGAAAATCTTCCAAGAGGAGTGAAAGCTGTTATAGCTGCAAAGGGGGACCAACTCCATGTTAAAGTCTATGTATTTGAATACATGTCATTAAAATCACTGTTGGTGAAATGGTCAAGCGTCCCAATACTTTAGTCCATATGGTGTATTTATCATACAGTTTTCTTTTAAATGCATACTTGTGACGAGGCAGGAAGCTGTCAATGATTTGCAGTTATAACAGAAGGTTTTAAGGAGGTTATAAGCATGTAACCCCTGCTATAATCCATAAACAGGAGAAATGCACTTCAACCCAAGAGTCACAACACACCAGGCTGGATAGACTGTGCAGGAACAAAGACACACACTGACTGTGCTCCATGTATTTAAGTTACTTCTGCAAAAAAATGAAAAATCACAGCTGCTCAGTCAGGCTAGCATGCTAAATCACCTGCTTTCTAGTAACGTTCCCAGTGCTGAAGGAGCTGCTATCCATTCTTTACTTCCCAGAGGTTCAAGTACACTTGGATAGATGATAATATTCAATACAAATATTTATGAATGGAATGCAATACTCACTCTCCGTGGACAAGGGCATCATACGCGACTCAAAACATCGTGATGGTTTGTTATTCAGGTGCAGTGTGCGTGTGAGAGAGAGAGAGTGTGTGTGCATGCATGTGTGTGTGAGCGTGTGTGTTCTTTTTTCCTCCGTGTTGTTGCTCTCCTGGTCGAATCACTGCTGCTGTCTGCTGCGCATGCGCACTGCGGCGTTTATCACCGAGGGGGGGGTCAATAATTTTGCACACCGTCTCTTTTCAGGTGGGTTTCGACGTCGCCGGAACAGAACAAAAGTACCACATCACTGACTGTGCTTGCTTATTTTATGAGTAATACATTCTAATAACTTTGTTTTTTGTGCTATAGTTGTAACAACACGAGCTTACACTGTAAACCTAAGGTTCAGAACCAGAAAAATGTACTGATCCTAGAGGACATGCTTACGTTATAACTGCAAAGACACCCAAACACACAGGGACAAGTACAATATCAAATAAAAAATGTGTAGAAATAAAACTCTATATGAAATACACTGTGCCATATACACTTATGCCAGGTATACATACTACAGATAAGTAACTTACAGTAAATTACTAATAACACGGATGGTTAAGAGTATGTTATTGCACGTAGTAGAGATCAATAGTATAAGATAATATAAGATGGTTAGTCTCACAGGTATATAAGTAATAATGACATTAGTAGTGATATTTCATGTGAGAAGACTATTGCACAAAAAAGGTTTTGCACAAAATGAAAGGATTTAGTACTCAGCAAGAACATTACATGGTATTTCACGTGGTAGATTATTGCACATTGTAGCATCCCTGGGCACTGTGCTCCTGGCTGCCCACTGCTTCACTTGGTGAATGGGTTAAATATAGAGGAAGAATTTTGTACTGTTCACACTGCGCTCTGGTGTGTTTACGTATGACAGAACGGTCACTTTCACATATATGCAATCTTGATAATGGTAAAATAAGCGTCACTTCCAACATTCCGCATGTACTTCTCCATTAATGGATTTAAAAATAGCTTTAGTATCTTATAGTTTTAGGCTCTATGTATTAGGATACTTCCTAATACATGTTCAAGCGACAATTTACTGTGTAACTTCCTTATTCAGTGCAATTGGGTAATAACTTTCTGCGAGGTTCTCATTTAAAGGACAATTCCACCAGTTTTCCAAATTCTAGAAAAGTTTGTCCCCCTTTGCTTCAGTAAAAGCTCTTTTATTGATTACATTAAGATTACATTGCATTAGACTCATCTGGCAGGCACTTGTGTCCAAAGTGACTTACAATTTGAGGAAACACTCAATTTTCAGGACAGTGTGAGAAACAGGTCTCAGTGCTACAGCAGCATGTAAACAAAGCTTGGAACGATACAGAGAAGATTAGCATGACTCTGCGAAGGGATGACATGCAAACTAGTGAAGCATTCCTAATGTTTAGACAGCTGGTGGCCTGGTGTTCAGGAAATTGCATCTGTGATCGCATGGTCATGGGTTCGAATCCCAGGATTGCCTATGACACCACTGAGGTACTCTGGAGCAAGGTGCCATCCACACACACTGCTCCCTGGGTACTCTGTCACTGGCTGCTCACTGTTTCACTTGGTGAATGGGGTTAAATAGTGAGAAAGAATTTTAAACTGTTCACACTGTGTGCTGTGCTGTGGTGTGTTCACACATGACTATAAGGAGCCGCTTTACTTTTCTTTCAAATCTTTATGTAGGGAGTAGTGTAAGAACATTCTGGAACAGTTGTGAGGTCAGCTATTGACATTGGACAATCAGTACTGTATCACAAACGCTGCTCCAACTCATGCCAAAGGTCCTGGATTGAGCCAGAGATCACGTCTGCGGCAGACTGCTGGCAGTGGGCATGATGACCCGGGGCTTTCTGTGCAACTAGTCAATGCTTTTCTATTATACAATTGATTATCCTATTATACAAGCTGCGTCTTCAGTTAAACACCTGTGTCAGCAATGAGTGCATTTTATAGTAGCTGAATTTGCTAATTAAAGAGAGTGTCTGGATACTTCTGAACATACTCTGTTCTTCCTCATCATCGACTTTCTTAAGTATATTTTAAAGAACAGGACAGCAACACCCCAATTTGGTAGTCTATTTGATACTGTCACTTATAGAAAGAGCATCTCCTCTCTCTGTCTTCTTCCACTACTTTTAAGATTTTAGCGCTTAGACCTCTCCTCTGGTTCTCACACTGTCCTGAAACTTAAATGTTTCCTCATTTTGTAAGTCACTTTCAATAAAAGCGTCTGCCAGATGAATGCAATAAAATTGAATTTTCCACTCACCTCAGATGTAGATCAACAAAGCCATGTTTGTTACCCCAACCGCCAAAATACTTTCCATAACTCCATACTTCACAAAAACCCTCTCAACCTGCATCCAGAAGTTCATAGGTTGCATAGGCTTGTCAATGTGGTTTAGGGCTCCAAATTGATGTCTAGTCCACTAATTTGCAACTTTGTAAACACCAGCCCTGGTGTTGTCTTAGACCCCTGCCTGTAGTGGTGAAGTCTTGCTCATTTTTGTAGCTCACAGTACAGTAATCCCCCGCTTTTCACGGGGGTTATGTTCCAAGAGCACCCGCATATAGTGAAAAACCATGCTGTTGTGGGTAAAAAAAATGCCTATTTTTTATAGTGTAAACCCTAAATATGCCCCCAAATATGCTCCCAGAACACTGTGATGTCATTAATGTCATTTTAAACTCAGTTTAAAGCATTAGCTTTAAAGAAAATGTAAAGTTAAGTCTGCATTCTAATTTAAATCCCCAGCCGAGATATGCAACTTGGAAGGTTGCGGCACAAAAGTATTGGGACACCGTGGCAAGGTGAACAGTTTTCAGAGAATTAAACCTGATCTACTGTGGCTAAAAATACAAATGAGGGCTCGTTGGAACGGTCTCCTGGAGATCTACCGAACTTTGAAGTGTCTGAGTGCTTTCCTCACTGAGATATGCAACTCAGAAGGTCACGGGACAAGTATTCGGACACCACAGCGAGGTGAACGGGTTCCCTTCATCCAGAAAAAAAATTACTGCCACAAAAAAAAGCAAAAAAGGCGGATATTTCTGCGTTATTGTGGGGATTTCCTCGTAAAACTTTCAGGTTCGGTTTTAAAAAGAAAATCTGCATGTGACTGAATCAGCGACTCCTGATCCGCATATAACTGGGGGTTTACTGTAATCATAGTGTGTCCTAAAATGCATGGACAAGTCTGCTCCAGCCCCAGTTCCAATCTTTAAGGCACCTTGATGGAGGTAAATCCATAATGAGCACTGCTGACAATGTCAATATGTTTTGGCCATTGATAGAGTTCCATTGTGGAGTTTGCTGTGCTTGATGCTTTGGCCCCAGACTAAAATTTCTTTGACAGCTGAGATAAATTGACTCATTACATGCCCCCACCTGCTGTCTATGTGGTATTGATGAAAAAAATGTCTTGAATCACTGAGCAAATGAATGCAACTTGGCGAGGGAATGCTTGGCTTTCCAATATGTCATGAAAGGAATATGTAATGTAACTTGATGTTTCAGCATCACGGCCACACGCCGGTTCATACAATGTAAAATCAATTGGTGACATGCACTCATTCTTTGATTGAAATCAATCACCCAAAAAGACATCATCGTCACCATCAGCAGCAGCAGCCTGGCGTTGTGCCGTCCACTGTTTATCTAGTCATTCCAGGCAGATTCATCTGCATCGCTGACACATGACAAAAACACCACAGTTCGAGCTACAAAACCCTCCCTGGTCCCTCTTTTGGCAAAAGGAAATCCATCAAGTGGAAGAGAAGTGTCTTGCTCGAATTGATCTGATTGGAGACCAGTTTTTGCATACTGCCTCGTAATAGGAAAAGGCGGGCTGGTAAAAACTGATCCTATATCAGTTGTAGTCAAAAGGCCTGTAGCAAGCAGCACAGGGGAAGTACTCAGCAGTGGGCTCCATCAGGCAATAATACAAAGTTAATGACGCAGAATGGTGTCTTTCTTCGGCCCTCGGAGACATCAATACAGGATGTTTAGGAACGGTGTTCCTAATTACGCTTTTTATATCCAGCTCTGACATGATTGACGATTTTCAATGGGGATGTATTATCGATCCACTTCACAGACAAGTCATATTGATTGCAGTTCTAGATTGGCTATGACTTTTTTTCTGCCCTCCTTTGCCTCTTTTTCCCTCTCTGTCTCTCTGTCTCTCTCTCCCTCTCTTTCCAATCAGAGAGGGAATTTAGATTCGGGGGCGGCCAAATGTGACCTGTGGGTGTTTTTTTGAAATTATCCCTCTAAAAGCTCGCTGATGAGGGCGCGACAAAGGATGCACCAGCTGCGTGGCTTTGTGTGGTGGGCCGCAATCATGTGTAATGGATCGGCGCGCGCGGCTGGTGCACACGGCGTGCGTCTGAGGCGCGGGCGTCCCTGGCCTGGCGTGCACTCGCCATTTCATCAACTCTGTTATTCCTCCTCCCCTGGAGCAAGGTTGCAAAATGGCACAGGAACAGCAGGCCGCTTCTAGCCAGACGCACATTGCATATGCGTGCGTGTGTGTGTGAGTGTGTGTGTGTGAGTGAGTGAGTGAGTGAGTGAGTGACTGAATGCGTTCACGCCATATATCCGCCTCACACAGCCGGGAAGGGGAGGAGAGGCCTGTTGTTGAAATATCTGACATGACAGCAGTTTCTCTGCACCCACAGCTCCTAAATGACAATGACACCAACAGCAGCGGCAGCACACACTGCAAGGCTCAGCCAGCAATTGTTCAGCTCAAATTGCTGCTCTCTTTTGTCAAGTCGGCCGTTTTTCTCCCCCAGACACAGACAAAGCCTGTGCGTGCGCTAAATCACGCTCATATTGGTGAAGTCGGACAGGATTCGCTCCCTCCTAGGGTGGACCAAGCAAAAGTGGCACACGTTTTGGTAGATGCACTTGTGCATTTGTGACAAAGGCTGGATACTGAAAATCAGTACCTTTACGGTGTCGACTCATTCATTCTACCAAATAAGGGGTGGGTGATATGACGACATCGTCATCCCGATTAAGGACATCACATTGTGTGCGTATGTATACTGTGCATATTGTGTCTGTATTTTAAATGTACTGACTAACTTCATGTTTCATTACAAGGAGAGCATTATTTTAGTGCAGTTCAGTTTGTAAAATATCATTAACTGTGTCTAAATGCACATCAGTGAGTAATAATTAGTCTGATTAAGTCTAATACTAAGACTGATAGCTGTCATGAAAACAGTCTATTCTGATTTTTATACTCATAGGCCTTAGTCAGACATGACTAGCCTGATTTAAACATGTGGTCCACCCCATGTAAACTCTGTGAACTCTTACACATTACACATGGTGCCTTTGCGACATTTCATAGTTGTGACACCCAGCTTGTTGAAACCAAAATGACACATGCAAAAGCCAAAAGGGCTCCGTCTTCTGCGGGGAAGAACAGATGCTACACCTTCTGTCCAAAAAGATAGAAAATATTTAAGCAGAAAGGAATGCCGATGTTTTAAATAGTTAGAAACCCCACCATGGATAAAATGTGTGTCCTTAAGAGCAGAGGTGGACAAAGTACTCACATTCAGCACTTAAGTGAAAGTACAGAGACCACTGGTCACATGTTACTCCCATACAAGTGAAAGTCGTGAAGTCACATTTTTACTTAAGTTAAAGTACTGAAGTACTTGCTTTTAAAAATACTTAAGTATTAAAAGTACATTTTTTTCAGCGCATTGTTGCATTTTTGGCACAACACACACAATACCTAATGCCTCTGACTCACCTGTAGAATAAGAAATTGGTAAAATGTTACAGAATGAAACACAACCCGAGCTGACAAAGAAAACCAGTCATTTATTTTTAACAATGTTTTTATCATTACATATTACACATACACTAACAATATTTGCACGTAATGAAAACATCATGATTCATTGTCCAAAGCATATGATGCATAATTTAGAATGTTTGAGACCCCACTGCATGCTCCCCAAAAATGGTGTCCTCGAATTATTGGCACACAACTCCCTAAGCGGAGTTTTTTTTATGCTGAAAACACTACCCTTGAACTTTACACCTCAACCATATAACATCTCTGACTGTAATTCAATGCTGAATTAATATCTTTTGCTATCTGGGCTGCTATTAACACAAATATAGATATAGCCACAGTTCTGTTTTTATGTGCTAACTTTATAAATTAATTAGTAGACAAGCCTTGCCTTGGACTTGTAGGGCGAAGTCATTTCACAGGCCGTTTTGCACATGTGTGATTACTATCTAAAACCTCGGACAACTTCATTGGAAACTTAGCTAATAAAATGTTTACAGACCTCAGTATGTTTGCGCAGGTTGGAGGGCGAGATTTTCAGGCTGTTTTAGGCAGACACAGCACACACTTAAAACGAAATGAATTTTTAATCCTTTCGGAAAATATAAACATTTTGTCAGATATGGCCATGGGTGCAAAAATGGCACCGAAAAATCTCCTTCTCCGTCCATCCTCTGGCATTGCAGAAATGTAATGCCGGCATTGAACTTAATATGATGGTTACAACTCTACTGATTACTGACAGGCTGTCAGCCAGGGAATTAAAAGTAGAATTAAAAGTAACGAGTAACGAGAATTTGCAATGAACAGTGCAAATGTATATATCTAAAACAACAAACACTAAATGTGTTGTACACTTCTGTTACTTATAGAATTCAAACAGAAACTGATCCATTATAGCCAAGATGGCAAAAGACAAA
>JBBPDB010000083.1:7769609-7781608 GCA_037974465.1 Brachypetersius altus
ACGATGAGGCAGCCTACATGGACGAGGTGAAGAACCTGGCATCGTGGTGCCAGGACAACCACCTCCAGCTGAACGTCGGTAAGACCAAGGAGCTGGTGGTGGACTATTTCTGTTTGATTGAAGCAAAAAATATATATAAATAAATAATAAAATACATGATTCCAGGTCCACTGTGAGCTATTACTTACAGCCTCATACACTAGACTTGGGAGATTTTGCTCCCTATTATTAGACAGGATTTGACTGATATCCAGAATGACTAATCACAGAGGTGATGTGTCCTTACTGTCAATACAGTCTAGAACCAGTGTTGTTCTCCCAGGTGTTTGTCTAAGGAAAATACTGAGAACCAAAATGTATACGGTGCTCCTAAAGTGTTTATGCTGCATTAATGTGTTCTAAAATTACTCAGAACACAGTTTAGCTCCTATTTTCTTCAAAAAAAGTCAGAGCAGAGTAACTGTTGAATCTTTTTCACATCTTTTAATGGGAAAAACACACTGTGTCTCAGTGTATGTCTGTCTGGTCTTGCTTCATTTACTCAGTGTGATCCCTGTAATTGTGTTCCTGGTGTTAATTTAAAAGTTTTATTTTATTTAGTCTACCACTTTGAAGACAAGGCTGATAAGCATTTCAATAAAGGAACACCCCACCAAGCTTTAGTGTCGTGTGGCCTCCATGGAGGAAAGAAAGGATTTCAGTAAATCCACAAATCCTGGAGCAAATGTGCCATGGTCACGCAATTTAAAAAAATTACAATCCAGAAGAAATATTACAAAACAATGATCCCAAACATTCTTAAAAATCAACCATAGGAGAGTAAGGGGGGAAAAAACTAAATGTGTTTTTAGAGACTTCAGCATTTGTCTTTATTTCTTGTGGCTGGAGCAAGCTTTACAAATGTCTGCTCAGCAAATGTGTGTTGGTGATGTGCAGAGCACCACTCCCATCCCTCCCACTGATTTAATCCAGAGTCACTATTTGAAAAAATGCGGCTGTTAGAACACTGCACAAACACAGATAGCAGCACAGTTTGTCGAGCAGTATATACAGTATATACATATAAAATACTGATGGGAACATATGTCCTGACACTGCGCTCGGACGTTGTACCAACATGAGTGCGAGTGTGTGTGTGTGTGTGTGTGTGTGTGTGTGTGTGTGTGGGTGTGTGTGAGAGAGAGAGAGAGAGAGAGAGAGAGAGAGAGAGAGAGAGAAATTGTGTTTGTAATTTGAGCACCAAAGAAAGAGTGATGGATATGCATGAAATCACGTTATAAACAGTTTTTTATACACAGGCATGTCTGTAGGCTGAAAAACGAGAGGTGCGCGGCCTTCAGCTATCGTTTGGATGTGTTGTGAAACAAAAGATTTAAGAGTGCCTGGTGACTCAGTCACTTTCTTTCATGTTAGCATACTGTTACTAAAGGCCAGCCTTTACCTTTACCTGACTCACCACAAAAAGTGGTAATCATGCAGGTACTTGGTTTGGGTGAGGGTGGACAAAACTGAGCAAAATGTGTCTCTCTTGCTGAAACAGTTGACCAGAATGTAATCTTTTATGTGTTGTCAATACCACTCATAGCATCATGTCATGCTTCTGAAGGATTCCATTATTAGCACCAATATTCACCATGTAGTCATTACAGTTTCCAGTATTATATTTTGTAGCACTACCTAAGTGGAGCCGTACTTAGATACAATTGTAGCAGTAAAAAGTGTAGCACTTCTATGAAATTTCAGTTCAGAGTGTGCTGCGGTTGCATCCAGCAATTTTCTGGTCTATTTACTGGTCAACTTTAGCAAGTTATCTTCCTTGCTTTCTTGCTTTTCAAGATACACTATGTGACCATGTGTGTGTGGTTTTATGTTTGTCTACAAACCCTACAAATTTTAACGCAGAAAATATATGACGAATCTTGAACTATCAATATTCAGCTAGTTAATTACATTATTTAATGAAGTTGAAAGATAAAGATGAAGAAAACTGTTGATTCCTATTGGGGTCATTTTGAGCATTCTGGGCTTAAGACTGAGTGGTTCGTATTGGAGGCACTGTATTATGAGTCATTCAGAAGGCAGTACAGACTGAAACACTGCCAATTCAACACAGTATCCCACCATTTATTGCACTTTTTTTTTTTACCTTCCTTCCACTGAAAACGAATGAAAGCGAAATATCGGATAACAAATTTGTGTGTAGTGGATATGTTCTGTAATACTGGTGAGTTGTATCAAGTGTACATGAGCAGAAAATGACCAGCCTGTGAAGGAATTAAGCCCTGCAGGACCAAAATCCTCCACCACTGCCTCAAGTGTCACTGGATGAAAGTAACTGCTGACACTGAATAGGAGGGCATACACTATATGGACAAACGTACTGAGACACACCGATTTTTTAGGGTTTGGGCTAGACCCCTTACTTCCCGAGAAGAACAATTCTAATGCTTCAGAATACCAAGGCATTTTGGACAACGTCATTCTTCCAACTCTGTGGACACAGTTTGGGGAAGAGGCTTTCTATTCCAGCATGACTGTGTCCCAGTGCACAAGGCAATCTCCATAAAGACATGGTGGGAGAAGTTGGATGTGGAATAACTTGACTGGCCACACTGAGCCCTGAACTCAACCCCATCCAGCATCTTTGGGATGAACAGGAATGGAGATTGTGATCCAGACCTTCTCATCCAATGAACTAAACCTCATAAATGCTCTCCAGAATAAATTAGCACAAATTCGAACAGAAACTATTGTGGAAAGCCTTCCACTCTGTTACAGCTGCAAAGGGACGATCACCATATTAAACTCTATGTATTTGAATGCAAATTCCCAGTTGGTGTAATGTAAATGTGTCGGTGTTTATCTTATCAAATCAGGCTGTTTTGTTCTTAGTTTCCATAATATGAAATGAATGGACTGGGTTGTGAATTGTACAGTTGTCAGATATTAGGTCAAACTCTTTTATTTGAAAAAGTGAGGAAAGCTTGGTTTTCTGTTGCGTTGGCCCTTTGAAGACTTCTTGCTTCAGTCAGAACCCTCTACTTGCACTACAGTCTGAATGTTGAGCTTTTTTTTCCTGCTGCGCTTGGAGCGTCTCCCTTTCTGCAGCAGAGTCTCCATGATGACAGATTGCGAGCCACCTGATATCCTTCATCCTCCCCAGCGGAGGTGTGTGTTCCGCCCCACGCTGCTCCTGGTGGACCGGGCGAGCAGCCGGTGCGTTTGATGGGCGATAGGAAAACACATCTGCTCTCCGTGGCTTTGCACACGCGCACCAAAACAACATTAAACAACCTGTGCCTGCCTTCCTCTGATCACGCCCCAGCAACTCTCTCTCAAAGCCTGAAACTTCTGATTGACCCCAAAAACCACAGCAAAGCATGCATTTCATCATCAATCTAATCTGCTGAAGCTCTCACACTGCCGAGGGACACCTAGCCCAGCCTTCAAATGCTTCAAAAAACATATGGGAGTCAGGTGACGCTGACAAGAACATGATGAAGAGCCTGTTTCTTTTCAATGCCACTGAGTTCACCTATGTCAAGACAAGTCCCATACCATTTACATCTGAACTTCACTTCATTTTAGGCCAAATGGATTCCATTAGGACCAGAACCTAATAACGTTCAAGTGGAATTTTACAGCTTTTCTGCATAATTCAACCACTGAGATCCAATGGGGGTCATTCAGAGAGGATTAATGTGAGATGGTTCACTATAGTGGCATTTATTATTAACTTCAGCAATCTATTTACAATGGTGAGGATAGGAAGTAGGGGTCACACTGTGCAAATAAAGCAATTTTAATTACTTTCTAAATAGTGGATAGGATGTCCAGTTCCTATGTCCGCCATAGTGTTGGGACGATATTTATGCTATTAGGGTAAATTATGTTACAGTATGTCTCATTATGCTCTTCTGACCATACTGATATCTGTTAGTTACTTAAAGATAACTCATTTAATTGACAATGGCATGATTACTTATCCTGGTTTAGTGCAGACCAGAGTAAGAACTGCTGAACTGAAGAAATTCATATTTATATTTTTAAATGCACATTGCATGGATGATATGTAATGATTCTTTGTACAATAATTCCAATGTTCATGGACTGCTGGTCTTCAATTCTTGAATTCATCTCGTAAAATGTTCTTGAATGGATGTTCATCCATACACTCTGCACATCACTGTGAACAATTGGGACTTTCAGCTGTATTTTAATAGATTAATTTTGCAGAAATACATATATTTTGCTACTCTGAGTACACTGAACAACCCAATGGTTACCCAACAGTTATAAATAGCCTGTAAACCACAATAACCAGTTAACCATCAACAGCCTGTAAGCCAGCAACTGTTATGACATCATCTTGTTTTATCATTAGTGTATATTTTACTAATGAGTTAATGTTGTTTTGTGATTGTATATTTTTGCAAAAATAACATTTTATAATTAAAAACAGTTCATAATAATTGATTGTACATGCTACATCTCTGTACTGCTAATGTATTTCGTCCATTCCGTCTTTAACAAATCTCAGAGAAAGTAAACATGACAAAGTACCGTTTAAAGGTCTTCAAATTACATTTTTACCATACAGTTCTGACAGGGTATACTAAAAGGTAGGATTGTTGTTCTATAGGAGATCAAAACCTGCCCCTTTTCTTTATATATTTTATTTGTCTTTATACATTTGGCTTAACTTGTTTTTAGCATCTCTTGTGACTTCGTGGATACTTTTTCTTAGTGTGGTTTGCTCTGCCCACAGGTGCAGTTCGGGTCCGTTTTATACATAATCCGGGCCCAGAGCTGCATTAGTCAAATTCAAAGCACTTCAAGCGGATCTTCCCACTCTTGCCCACATCTCTCCACCTGCTCTCTGCCCACCATTGAAAGCAGCCCACAGATTTGGGGCTAAAACTGATACCACAAATTACATTCCTGCCATGTTTTGCATGTATTCTTTACAATCAGCAGTGTTTAAAGACACCCATAACACTGCACTCAGGCTTAAACGCAACATCATTACACTTTAGTTGCTACACCTGGCTTGCAAATGTAGTTTAATATCCTGCTTCTGTGATCAGACGGGCATGTCAACCGGGACCTTTTTTCTGCACTTCAGCAATTTCAAGAATGTTCTGCTGAATCTGAGCCAGCAGTGAAAGGATGGAAGTCAGAACAAAGCAAAAATCAGTCTGAGAGACATCCTGATGGCAACCAGTTTTAGTTTTGCTTTTCAAGGCTTCCAGTATCACCATTAATTTAGTATATTTTATGCATTTATTAATCAGTATTGATTAGTATAAATGTCTGTATCAATACAAGCATGTTATGTGAGTTTAATTCATTTTGGGAATTTTTTTAATACATTTTAATTTATACATGTATTCTTTTTAAGTTAGTAATATTTTGTATTACAATTAAACTTTTTGTATTTTCACTTTTTTCAGTAGTCCCTGGTGAGAATTGATGGCATTTTTCCAAGTGTTAGTGTGTGTTCCTTAAATTGTCATGTAAAAAATAAAAAACAAATAATAATAATAATAATAATAATAACAACAACAACAACAACAACAACAACAACAACAACAACAACAACAACAACAACAATATATATCATAATGATAATGATCATATAAATAATTATAATAATAGGCTGTTACAAATGTAAATTCTATTAAATTCTATAAAGTCATCATGAGCAATAATTGAAATGCAATCAAAATTTCCACTAGTAAGAAACAACTGAAGGTGACAGTAAGACGCTGTTCACTTGTGAAAAATGAATGAGCACCAGATAAATTTAATTTAAGTGAAAAGTGTTTCTCACATTAAAACAGTATTTGGGAACAGCCATTTATTCTTACGTTCCCTTTTTACCGTTTTCTTTGTATGTAACTTTCTTTGTCATTTACGTCTGCACTACCACTCAACGGTTTTTGCACACCCCAGGTTTTGTGGTGTCTTTTGTATGGACTGAGTCTGTCATAAAAAAAATTCTGATCACTTCAAAGCACTATAAAAAAGCGTCTGCCAAATAATGTAAATGTAAATAAGGTGCCTAACCTGAAAACAGGTGAGTCCCAATACTTTTGTCCATCGGTGTATCTGGAGTAGGATGTTTCACAGGGCTCCGTTCCAGGAGGTGGAGCTCCTGCTCCTCCTTCGTGTCTCTCCTTGACTATACAACAATGGCGGCGCCCTGAACACACATGTCAACAAAAACTACCTTTTCTGACTCCGTTTTCACAAAAAGCTCTCGTTTTCGCTGCCCCTATCGTTGGCAATCCTTCACCGATGGCTCTTCGTGTGTGTGAGTCCGTTTTGAGGAGATGTGTAAGATCTGGCCGGGCGATTCTTCTGGAAAACGCCTCGCAGCCTCCACGAGCAGGTCATACTGTTAACGCACCTCACACACACACATTACTGACATTAGAGGACACACGTAATTTTCCTCTTGTATTAGCAAAAGTGGCTTTCTATCAGTCAGACGTCATGACAACTTAAGCTCTTGCACATACGAAAACGTCGTTGTATCCTCATTTTTGGTTAGTTTTGTCAGGTCTTTTGCTCGAGAGACAAAATCAATTAGGCGTTTATGGTGATTTAAACCATGTGAAATGAAACGGTCCTCCAGGACCACGGCGGGTGCAACACAAGATACACAAAAATCTACAGAAGTACTGAATTATTGTTCAATGAAAAAGTGTAGGCAGGACATGTTTTCAGAGAGTACTAAATAACACAGTAGTTTACAGGACAACACAACATACAGTGCAGCCAACAGTAACAGCACTAGTGTGAGCGAATGCAGTATTGTATTATGAGGCACCTGGTGGCTAGAGAGTTGCCCCAGCAATCAGAAAGCTGTGTGTTCAAATCCCAGGACTGGCAGTTGCACCACTGAGGTACCCTTGAGCAAGGCGCTGTTCCCAGACAGTGGCTACCCACTGCTTCTCTTTGTGAAGGGGTTAAATGCAGAAAATTTCATACGGTTCACACTGTGTGGTGTGGCGTGTTCACGCATGACAAACACAAGATTCTAGCAAGTGTGCTGGTAGACAAGTCGGCAAAACATGATCTATAATAACCTGGATCAGAGTGATATTCGGGTTTTAATCTTGATGTATCTCAAAGAAGGACAAATGTGAAGGAGAAATGCTGGCATTGTTGGTTAGTAACTAGTGACCAAACGCCACAGATATTTTGGCGACCTGACGTGTCTCTCGTGTCTCTGCTTAGTTGCTGAAACCTTTCCTTAACTTCTCCCTCCCCAGTCTTACGTCCTGTGGCTGGAAGCAGTGGTGGTTTTCTGCTAACCCCGGCACGTACAGTGTCCTCCAATGTGATTTTGGACAGGCTGCTGAAAGGAAAGGTTGACCTGGATCAGAGCCCCTGCCAGCACCATGTGCCTCGGAATAGTGGTAAGGACTTCTCTTTTGTGCTGTAAAGAGTCATTTAGAGTGTTTGGATGTGACACCCTCTATGGACTGTTACTTGGACAGAGTGGTTTTATTTCTGTGCTTGTTCTGTTCTAGCTGAGCAGTTTTCTATGTTACTGAGGGATCCCGATCAACCAGCAAATCCAAAGTCTCTGAGAGTGGCTGTTATTGGGGCACCGAATGCAGGGAAGTCAACACTAACAAACCAACTCCTTGGGAGGAAGGTACTGTTTCAGTTGTGAGGATTATTCAGTGTGTGTGACCATTCTCTATTTTTAACATTCTCAATTTTTTAAAACAGTTGTTTGCAGTCTCCAAAAAAGTGCATACAACAAGGTCAAGTGCACTCGGGGTGATCACAGAGGACGATACCCAGATCGTAAGTTTATGTTGAGGAGGACACCTGTTGTCAATCATTTGTCCAAAGCTGCATAGTAATCTCTAAGTATTACCAGCGGAACTGGATGATATGCTTTTACTGCCTGCTGTGTAATTCTATGGCGGCAAGTGTGTCATTTTAAAGTGGGATAACTAGTAATAAACATTCTCTATTTCTGAACGATCAGGTTCTGCTGGATACACCTGGTCTCACTACGCCCTACAAAGTTAAAAGGTATGCTTTGGGAAAGAAACTAGAACAATTATGTCTTTCTTTCATACCCTCTGTTCAGAGTTCAGCACTGATCAGTCATAATAAGGGTCTGTCTTTAGTATAAATAGTAATGGGTGTAATGTCAGTAACGTCTGAGGGGATGTTTCGATAATGTCTAATTTCTGTTTTCTCCAGGCATCAGTTGGAGGATTCTCTTCTTGTGGATCCAATGAAATCATTACAGGAGGCAGATTTAGGTAGTTATCGACAGATTTGGGGATGGATTCACAATAACGTGACATGAGGATCAGTTTTTAGTGGTGAGATGAGGTGCAGGTGGCTCACTATAACCACTGAGATGTTCTTTTTGCAGTGGTGGTACTGATGGACGTGTCGGATAAGTGGACCCGCAATAGTCTGGATTTTGAGGTGCTGAAGTGTCTGGCTCAGTATCCACATATTCCTGCTGTCCTCGTTCTCAATAAGGTTTTTATGTTTTGCTTTTCTGTTTTAGCCTGTTACAGTAAGAATAAATAAGTAAGTAATGATATTGCACCGCATTGTCCTGTAAAATTCATCCTACGGTTTGAGTTTTGGGCCACTGATCAGAGCGGGAACTGCTCCAGACTGACAAATCTGAATGCATCACATAATTCACAAATGCTGAGCACTTGTATGTTGTAACAGTACGCTAGCATACACCCGCCCACACCAACACAGACATGGTCATCATTACACTGCCATCATAACAAAACTCACACAGGGTCAGTCACACACACGGAACTCACTGGAATAAACATTTTTACAAGGCTGTATGTATGATCATAACAGAAAACATACGCAATACTGGTTATGTGAAGACTGATCGTCTTATGATGAAGCAGGTTGTACTTGTCTAGGTGTGGTTTTGCACACATTGGTTGGTGTATTTTAATACTAATTTTACATTTTGGTTAAATTTGTGTGTGTGTATGTTTGGGTATATATTAGCGCTGTAACAATATGCAAAATGAAACCGAAATCGTGACACTCAGATCCATAAACCCATGTCACGGTGTGTGAGAAGGCAGGATCCCGTCCAGATCCAATTCTACAACATTTGTTAGCCTAAGGGAGCCGGCCCGTGGACAGTACACCTCCTATATATATGTATATATGGTGGTTTGGAAATATATATAGCAATGGAAATTACTAAGGGAACACTTCAGTAAAAAAAAAATGACCTGCTCACCCTAAATGTGTGCTGGTTGATGGTTCTATATTAGCCTTGTGGCTCCAGTGCAGACCATGTCTTTGCTTAATGACTACATTTGAAGTAAAGAGGAATAAATGGCCAATAGTTTACCATTTCTCGTATGCACACACCCAGGTGGACCTCCTAAAGAACAAAAACTTGCTGTTGGACATCACAGCTACGCTGACTGAGGGTATTGTGAACGGTCAAAAACTGAAAATCCGTGATGTGGTGAAGCCGACCCAGAAAGCAGCCAAAGAGAAGCAGAGTCCAGACCCGAAGGCCCAGGCTGGGGAGAAACCAGACCCAAACGCCGATACAAAGTCCCAGAGAAACCTGAGCAGAGAGCAGCTGAGAGATTTGAAAGGTCGCAAAGGCTGGCCTCACTTCAAGGATGTGTTCATGCTGTGTGCGGTAGACGTGGAGGACGTGGAGACACTTAAGGTAGAAGCCGGCATGTCATTGTAGAGAATTTGTCATGCAAGCTTGTTTGACCTAAAAAGTAGGAATCGCTATATATTGGTCATTTATTTAGTAATACCTTGTGATAGATAACATCTCACACTTCATCAGGTAATTCGAAAACTTAAATGTACTAGTAAATAGTGGCACAACGGATCAAAAAATTCACGATTCGGATCGGATCATGGTTTTAAGTCACGGATCGGATCAGTTTTTGGATCAGCAAAAAAAAAAAAAAAAAAGACATTAAAACATTAAAAACTCAAGATTCATTCCACGCAATTATATAACGACAAAATAGGGCATGATTATTTCCTTTCATATGGACACAATCAAAAACAACTTTAAAGTGCAGTTTGAGGTATTATTGCTTCTTACTTTGAACATCGAGAATAAAATAAAACTCCACATCAAAGAAAGAAAGAAAGAAAGAAAGCAAAGCAGATGTGAGCTTTTTTTTTTTCTCTAAAAAGACGAAGATGTCTAAATTTTCCACACTGGAATATGTCTGCAGCTATAAACACCCCAATAGCTTTAGCTCAGTCAGATTGGACAGGAAAGGGTTACTGCCGCGGATATCAGCGGTTGTTGCGCAGCCTTCGTCTTAGCTCTTGTCACACCAGGGTGTTGTCGTTTTAAATGAGCAGCCGTGCTGCCCGACGTGCTGCCAGTCTCATACGGCTTCCTCGTGCCACACTGCCGACAAACTGTGGTGGTTTTATCCACCACCCTTTTCCCATCAATATATTTAACGGAGAAGCCAAAATGCTCCCACACGTGATTTAAATTATGCTGGTGGGTTCTCGAGCTCTTCCACTCCTCCACCTCCGCTGGCGCTGGCCATGACTATCACTTGACAGACTGACTACGCGCTCCATTCAGCGCAGCTTTTATTTTTCTTTCGGATCTTCGGATCACATGCGTGTCGAACCGTGGAGAGGGATCGGTTCGGATCACGGATCAACAGTGATCCGTTGCACCACTAGTGAACGTTACTTGAATGTTTCTCGTTGTCAAATCCTGAAAGAACACAAACCCTCCACCCCTCTTTCCCACACCCACCACTAATGTCTAGATGTAATTAAACACACGACTCTAAATAATTGACATACATTTTTCAGATTTGCAAATTAGTGCAGTTCACCTGTGGGAGAAACCCCACGGCGCCACGAAGAGAACCTTCACATTTTTAAAAGCACATTTTACAGCATGTTTAAAAGCAACTACCACTCCCTGCCTACAGGGGGCAGTCTCCCTGGAGCAGCTTGGGGTTAAGGGTCTTTCTCAGGAACGCAGTGGTGGTATGAAGGTAGGATTTGAACCCGAGAGATCTTTTTCCAGAGGCAAGTATCCCCCCACACACATTCGAACCCTCAACCCTGGAGGTATGAGGCAGCAGTGCCACACGCTGCACCGCAGTGACCCCCGAGTGATTGTTGTATCTTGTTATTCGATTGATCTGGTTTAGATTACACTTCCTGTCTTTTCCCTGCTTTGATTCCAGTCTCGTCTCTTTTGTTTTGTTCTCTGATTTGGATTTGCATTTCCAGACTCTGACTATTTGGCCGGCACTGTGATGATGATGATGAGGTCTGATCTGGAACTCTCCCAGTATCTGTTGTTTATAACCTGCTGCTTTAACCCTTGTTGCCTGTTGGACTCTACATTTGGGTCTTTATAGGTTTGAATCTCACAGTCAGTTCTTTAAAATTTTAATCAAAAATAAGACTAAAGATCAATTTTCCATGTTTTACACAAGAAAAAAAAAGCACATTTCCCCCCAAATGTTTATTACTAAATCTTGTGAGGTAAAGGTAAAAATTGACCTTGTATTGTGTTTATATATTCAAAATACTCCAAAATGCCTCAGACAGCGTTTGATGTTGAGATAAAAACAAGTCTTTTCATTTAGATTTGGTCAAATACCCAAAGAATGTCTGTGATTGGTCAGGACGTTCTTGACACGATAGAGGATCAATTGCATACATTTGCATAATTGAGCAGACCTGACACACAACACTGTCATGCTGTGCACAATCACACACAGACACACACACACACACACACACACACACACGCACACACACACACACACACACCTTCATACCATTATCTTCATTTAGACATGTAGTTCAAAGACTCCCTGTGTTATTAAAAGAGGACAATAGATAGACATCTCTGTCTGTCCCCATAGGTGTGTGTGTGTGTGTGTGTGTGTGTGTGTGTGTGTGTGTGTGTGTGTGTGTGTGTGTGTGTGTGTGTGTGT
>JBBPDB010000083.1:7808024-7818804 GCA_037974465.1 Brachypetersius altus
CAACATTTTGTGGTGGCAGCACAATGCAGCACTAGCAGCACAATGACTCAATTCTATTGGTGGTGACCAGTAAAGCTGACTTAAGTTAGAGGCAAAAACTGCCTTTTGCTGCTAAACAAAGAACATATTACACTTAATTTTGAAGTGGCTATAAAGTTGTTGAAAGGGCTGCAATTCTATCTCTGTAACACTTTAGTGTTCATATAGTTATTATGAGCCGTTTTTATGTTCTTGAATGATATGCTGTTTTTCGATTAGAAAATGGAGTGTAACAGTGCAGTCATACAATGCTAACATAATGCATGTTTGTCATTTAATCAAGAGATCACTGGAATATGCCAACTAAACTAAAATAATTTAGTTTGTAAAAAAAAAAAAACATCTTTTGACGAACTTATTAATTCTTCAACAAAGATTCTGCCTCATTGAAATCCTTTTCGTTCATAATTGGGTGCTGGATGGGGGACATCTCAAGGGTAGTGACTGGCCCTGGTCCCTAAGGACCACTCAGGGTCTTTTTGCCATCTGCTAGCTCATTCTTGATGAACTGTACGTCTATCTACAAAATACAAACAGTCAAGCAACTTAATCACTGCACTTTTTTCAAGGTTTGGAAGGAAAGCCACTGATCACTTTAATGTTTTTAATGTCAACATTTTTAGAAACATCAAGTGATAGAACGGTGACAAAACTAGTGTAGTAAATTTCACCCAAGGCAGTCAGACAGTCGAGGCTTCCACTGTTTTATTAATTACAGTGTCATGGTCAAATGAGAAACAAGTAGCTAGCTTCTTCTGAAACAAGATCTCTGATGTTACAGTTCCTATAGCCTTTTCCAGACCACTCCTTCTGGCCAATACAGGACTTGTTTAAGTATTCAACACTCCACCTTCTGCTTTAAAGTCTCCTCCTCTTTAAAATATTAACTCAGCCTGATATCGCTACTCTTTCCTATTATGACTGCAGTTGTGTGGCTACTACTGAATTAGTCTCTCATATGGAACCACTGTGCCTTTTCCAGCATAGGATCACACTGTTTGACCCCTGACCTCAGGCCATTCCCTTTCGGCTAACCTTAGCTTGGTCATAACAGACAGTGACACATGTTTTTACTATATTTGACAAAGCCACACAACGGCTTACCTACTTTCCATGAACCCCCAAATGCTATAACTATGATTTCCAAGTGAATTTAATGGGAGAGAATATTTATGCAATATTTTTGATTAATTTCCCCATCATGTCTTACCAGAACTCTGGGAAGGGACCTGCTCTATTTCCCTGGCAAACATAATCAACTTTGTTTGATTGTAAAGGAACCTCTCTGATCTTGAGTCTTGCCATATAGAGCCAAAGTCTGATTAATACCTCCTAATTCTATATCTTCCCATGAGCTACTACCTTTGCATTGACTTCTTGGTTGAAAGCTGCTTTCTGCATCTCCAGCTCTCGCTTTGAGTCAGCCATCTTAGTGTCTGCTAGGAACTTAACGTCCATCATTTCCTTCTTGCATTCTGCCTCCTGCAGAGAGCCAAGATTGAGCAAAAGTAAACCAAAGTGTAAAATGTTTCTACAACATACATTATGGGTTTGTAAACATAAATGATTATTGACAATGATTAGAGGTACTGGGGCATATTCTGAAAATATGCTTAATATGGAATATGCTTGTGGTGGCTGAAGTCATGGTTGTCTGATTCTTCCTTACAGCCAAAGCACACAAAACACACCCTGATTCCTGCATCTCTTTCAGCCTCTGCCACGCCAATGTCTGCGTCTCTCTGTACTGCTGCTGTCTGTGTCTTTCCCAGGGAGCTCAGGTAGTCCACTTTATCAAAGACATCCTGTTGAGAAATACACACAACAATCATCAACATATCTCCCCCTACAAGATATAGAAGACAACAACTAAAACAGAAAAAGAACAAAAACCTCCTTAGGAATCATGATACGGCTGGATACAACTCAAAACTTTAATATCTATTACTGAAGTGTTTGACGTTTATAATGTAGAATGTAATTCTGATCAGAAGTCCCGATTTTGGAACAGGTTTACTGGTGCTGATTTAACACGTATACAGTTTTGATTGAGAAGTGGTCACCTTAATAGTAAAACTGAGGATCTCAATGCCCATCCTGCCCACATCAGGAGAGGCCACCTCCCTCACCAGAGTGGCAAACTGGTCTCTGTCCTGGTAAATCTGCTCCACTGTCAGAGTGCCTGCAAGCACAGGGATGAGGTCAATGATGAAATCATCACGCCAGATGACACCACCCAGCCACTGACCTCAGCACAATACCTATTTTCAACTTGCATTCAGAGTTATTGCTTGCTTTAATGACAGGCAGAGACTGGGCAAACACATCAGTGCTGCGTAAGAGAATCAAGTTTTTACTTCTGTTGGTGTCAGGTTTAAGGCGTAATTATCATCATGACACACAACCTTAGTGCGGTGCTGCAGATCCCCCTCAAGATAAGATTGTAGTAGATTATGATTTAAATATATTTCACATTTACAGTTCACTCATGCACACAAGTAGGGGAGAGAAAACACAAACAGCACAGGTTTATATTTTTACTAGTATGTTGATTTGCTTCTAATTTATCAGCGTTCCTGATAAACACTGGTAACATGCCAATATTTCGCAGCTTTTTTATATCACCAAGGATCTTCAAGTGGCTTATACTATATAAGAACTTTTAAGCCAATATAAATAATAAAATAATTAAAAACGATAATCCTCCAGCAGTTAACAAATCAGTCGATAAAGTAAATAAAAAAACTGCTTTATAAAAGAAAAATGAAATTTAAAAAGAGTATCTGTAACAATTATCTGTGACACAGGCCTGTTATGATTATGAAATTTCAAATAATTTTGATTAATGTCTTAATTGTCACATGCAAAGCTTACATCTTTCTCTTGAGACTGTAAAAATACTTCAAAAACATGCATTTTTATAA
Source organism: Brachypetersius altus (assembly GCA_037974465.1). Taxonomy (NCBI): domain Eukaryota; kingdom Metazoa; phylum Chordata; class Actinopteri; order Characiformes; family Alestidae; genus Brachypetersius; species Brachypetersius altus. The sequence continues at coordinate 7,810,988 of JBBPDB010000083.1, forward strand.
AGTCCAAGATTTCTCCAGAAATGCATTTTCAAAATGATTTTGTGTCTCAATTTTTGAGGGGTTTAAAAACTTTCAAAATATAATTTGAAAATCATGATTATTATATGACAATTTTAGGATAAATGGATCAAAAGAAACATTTAAAATGACATCTTTTTACATTAACATCCATCACATGTTAAGAATGCTTTAATTCCCTGCCCCCCCGGATCTGAGATGGTTATTTATTACCTTTAACCTGGCTAATGTAAATGCATCTTGCTTGTAATCTAATGACTATGGATAATGATTACAATCATTTTTAAGAACTGTGATTAGCTCAAATGACTATGACCAGATGATTACGGTAAAACTGTGGCAGCCAAATAGGCTCACTCACCCAGAATTGAGCGGAGATGACCCTCCAACGTCTGCAGAATCACCCCTTTAATTTCCATTACTGACTTACCCAGGAACTGCTCACAGGCCAGAGACAGCAACTCCTTATCTGTCATTACCTTTACCTATGAGTGGCATACAGACACACAACCACACAAAGCAGTTAGGCAGCAGAGAGCTATAGACTCAAATAAATACTTTTTAGTTCATTAACCAACAAAAACACTCTAACAAACTCAGAGTGCAAATGAATGGCAAAATGTTACTGCATTCCCGTAGCAAGAGAGTACTAAACGCAATGATTTCATACATATGCAACACTATTACCCATATCTGTAAAATGCAGTCTGTTAAGATTTCTGCTATATTTCCTCCACTTGTATACAGAGTTTGGGAGGCTATTTCAGGATTCAATCTACCATAATGTTTCCATCACAGCTTGCACTTGTGTTTACATGTAAGCAGCTGCTCTGCATTAGCAGAAACTGGATCTGCAGAGGAAATTTGCTGGGGCAGCTGTGGGATCTCCCTACACAGAGCTTTCCCTCTCACTACAGCCTACTACTGACCTTACACTGCAACAAAAGATTTAAGAAGTTTTCAAAGTTATCCTAGACATGCAGTACAAAGACAGACAAACTTGAGGGATAAACATTTCTGTTTTGTTTATAAATAAAATAAAATGATCTCCATAGCAACTGTAAACAGCCTGCACTACAAATTATACAGCTTAAAGTGATCAGGACAAAAATTAAATTCACTCAATTTTTTTCTGTTGCTACAGGAGCTTTGAGGTTCCTGCAGCTCAGAAGTCATGGAAGCTTATTCTAAGGATAGCATGACCTACTGGTTACCAAAAAAAGAGAGAGCTCTTGAGTTCCGGGCTTCTGTGTAATGTACACTATATGGACAACGTATTGGGACACACCAGTTTACTGAGGTTTGGGCTAAACTTCCTGTGAAGGACAACCTTAAAGCTTCAGCAGACCAAGACATTTTGGACAATGTCATGCTTCCAACTGGGCACAGTTTGTGGAAGAACCTTTTCTGTTCAAGCATGGCTGTGTCCAAGTGCACAAAACAAGCCCCATAAAGACATGGCTGGGTGAGTTCAGTGTGGTAGACTTTGCTTGGCCTGCAGAGCACTCTGACCACAACACCCTCTTTTAGGATGAACTGGAACAGAGATTGCGAACTAGGCCTTCTCGTTCAACATCAGTGCCTGACCTCATAAATGCTCTACAAATTAGGCATAAACTCCCACAGAACCACTTCAAAATCTAAATACCCTTTAAGATTTTTCTTCTTGATTAAGTGGCTCTATTTAAAAAAATTAAAAAATCATTTTGGGTTCACATGCAGGTGTACTGCCCTTGGTCATGATAAATCTTAATTCACACCAATAAAGGTTTTGAGTTCAGTAATTTTCGAAGCCTTCCTTCTATGTATACAGTGCAGCGTTTTCTGCTGCTGAATATTAGGCATTGACCATGTCCAGTTAACCGCAATGATTTTATTCGACTTGTTGATGCAACCAACAAGGCTTATGCACCCTACACCCTACATACTTGTCTGAAAGTATGAATCATTAAGGATTGCAAGAAATGTGCATAAAACTCAGGCTTAAAGATGGCAGCTACTCTTGCTTTCAGAAATGCAGTACACTTTTGTCCATTTCCATACATAAGGGAGAGAACTGTGTAAATATGACCGTTTAACTGAAATAAATATTTATAATGCAAAATGACTACAGGGCATAAACTTGCCACTGTTGTCCATCCCTCTCTACACAGTAGTGCACGTAATGGTAATGCATTGATATGACATAAAGGCAGATATAAAGACAGTAATCAAACAGAGTAGATATTTCATCTTGCTCTCCCGTGCTGTCAAATGGAGAGAGAGTGAGCTTATCTTCAGAGGGAGTGTGCATCTTCTGCTGTTCTGCTGTAGGGTAATGGAGGAAAGAGTGGGCAGTCCTTACTGCTTTGCACTGCATTTACAAAAAACGACGGTGCAAATAATGGTGTGGAAGTCACAATACAAAAAAAAAAAAAAAGGGTGTGGCAATACGGTATTTCACAATACACAACACAAAACAAAGGCATTTTGTTTTTCTGAGATTCATGAACAAATTTGAATGGATAAACTGCACCAGCAAGATAGCAGTGCCATTTTGAGATTTCTTTAAAATAACAATTTACAAAAAACTACTGGAGGATAAAAATCCAACAAACTGTACAAATGAATTCATACAATATCAATGGCCTGATATCCAATCAGCCAAAAGTTGTCCTTATGATTGTTGTTCAGAAATGCTGACACACACCCATGATACACTCAGAAAAACATGAAATTAAAAACAAGACAAAACAAAAGAAACAACAACATGTGGTCATGCACCCCCCCCCCCGAATACGAATACATGACAGATTGACCTCCAAATGACTTCCTGTATGTTAGACAACAAGAAATAAAGAAGGACCTGCAAATATGCAATGGCAACAGTAATCCAAAACACTGGCCCAAATCCAGAATATTAAAATTAGGATAAATAGCTCATATATAATTATGTAGTTTTTTCATTGTGTTGCTGATTTATTTGAAATTCTCAATAAATCTGAAAATATCTGCCGACCTTTAAACTGTATGAGAAGTTTATGAAGATAAATCTTCATGAACCTTTATGAAGACTGGATCAATAGAAAAAAATGTACATTTTACATGAACTGACACTGTACCTATTTTATCTAATCGAGATGTAATGTAAGAGCAAATCCATCATCATGTCCAGCAAATCCATCATCATAAAGACACGAGGTGGTTTTTGCCCAACAATGATAGTACAGTGATTTTTATGTTTTATCTGAATTTATGTGAGTTACCATTTTCAAATCTTTTATCACAGAAGACAAATAGTTACTATTTGCTAAATAATTTCTCATAATGCAATGGCCCGATTGCGTCAAGAACTGTAATCTTCTCATCAGCTGAAATAGTTTTCTACTATTTTCTTGGCTGCCTCAGACTTTAGCACAATAATACAGAGGTATTGTAAGAAAAGTACTTTACAGAAAATACACATTAACTAGTAAATTAGCTAAACTTGGTTTAATTAGTATGTTTGTGTAAGTGATTTTGGACAATTTCTAGTTGTCTATTTTTCACCCAATGTAAAGGACAGCTGCTGATTTGAAATTGTGTATATATTAACACACAATCAATCAGCAACAAGACATATCTATCCCATGGGGACTATATTAGTATGCAGAAAGAAATGTTGGTTTCAACTGCAGTCACTCATTCATGTCTGTCCAACCAGCCCAACCAGTCAATCAGTCATGACATTACCAATTACTACTTACAGGGGGAGCAATGGCCAAGCACACATTCAGATAACAGCTACAGGCATTTGAGACAATACCACTCCCCCGCACTGTACAAACACATACAAATACCACCACCATTCCTGACATGCTCAGGCAAATGGATAGACGAAACACAAATAGAAAGGGAAGGGGACTGGCAAAGGTAGGAATGAGAAAAAAAAAAGGTTTCCCATTACTTCGCCGGCGCTGTTTTCTTGTTTTCATTATTCTTGTTACTCTTATAAAATTGTGCTTAGGCCCAAAAATACTCATCTCAGCCCTGCTGCCAAAGACAATGGTTTTCGTTTCCATATGGAAGACAAATAAGTATATGTATGGGCAACTGAGCCCTTCAGCTTATTGACTGTCCAGCCTCAGGGGCAGGACTCTTCCCGTTATACACTGATATATGACTCCTGTGTTAACAGTGTGTGTAGACTGTGATCATACTCGGCCCTTCAGCTAATGAGTATGATTCAGCTAGCCTGACAAGGTTATGACATCCTCCGTCTGGGTAAAAGCTCCATCTAATGCTGCCATTAGGCCACTTTCAGGAAACCTATTAACTCAGACAGACACATGGATCTCTGGTCTCCATGGAAACGTGGTTTCGTTTAGCCTGGTCCAATCAGAAATGGCTGCTACAGGACAAACACAACCAAAAGTTCTATCACAAGTATAATCAGCCAAGACTGAACCTGTTTCCTTTAGTTTTGCACTAGAGCTACAATACTAACCTAGCTAACAAGTAATGGGGGCTTACAGAAACAAGGTTAACATTTTGCAAACTGCATGCTTAACCACACTCAAGTTGGGTATTCTCATATTGACTAACTTATGAGGTTTCTGCTAAAATCTAGGTTAATGAGAAATAAATTTTTGGCTGGCTACAGCGTTAAGATTGTCCTGACCCGCAACCTATGCAAACAACTTTGCTCTGTTTTAAAGTGAGTCCGTTTGACATTGGGTTGTTAGCCCCGAACTCCGTAGGACAGCTCTACTTTAAAAGCAATGAATTGGGGGCCAAAACACTCAATTTGCTATGGTCCTAAAGAACACAGCCAATGGTAATGTTGCCCTCCTCAAGTTCATAAATGGAGATTAAGACGCAAGAAGCAAATACTAGTAACTTGACGAACCATGTCACTGTGTTCTAATACTTGTCCTGTAATTTATTAACACAAGGACAAAAACAAAATCTGCAAATTATTAGTTAATTTGAGCTCAAAGCCAATCAAAATGGAAAAAATTAACATTCCAAGGCCCCAGTAACTACACAAGCCACTGTAAAACACTTTCTTGTTCTATTTGACAGTCAAATCAGATACAAATATGTTCTGAATACTGCAGGGGGCAGAACAACTTTAACAATAAGCTGACTGGGGTTTATCAAATCAGGATACATACACAGGAAAAAAAAACCAAACCAAACATGCATTAATAAACAATAGTAAATAAATCAAAAACCGTGATTATAGAGTCCCCTTCCCTTCCCTTCCCTTCCCTTGGAAAGTGTCGGACCATATTCTGGCTTGTGGATTGGACGTTCCTTGGAATGAACAATAAAGAAGGCGGATTAAATTCAGCACAAAGCTCTTCTGATGGACTTGTTGATTTGATAAACGTACCTAAAGACTCCACTTAAATATTGACAAGAAACCTAGTTACTGTGTGCATTTGATAAAAAGTATTTTTGAGTATTAAGCATCTGTGTATTTTGAAAAAAAACTATTATTATTATTTCTGCCTAAGCACTATGAGCTGCATGTGTACCATATATCAGTTATCACTGAGACGTTATCTTTAGGAATCTCGGTAGATGGTACAACTGTTCATAATTCAGATTCAACAAGAGTTTGGAATGATACCAATAAAAAATATGTTACAACTCCAAACAACTGCTAATTGGAAGTTATTAGTTATTAACATCTGGCTCATAAGCAATGACATCTGGTGCCTGGGCCAGGGAGTGGGCTTAGCGTCTACAATAACAATCTAATTCTGTGTTTGTCCAATCGGGACTTCAAAAGGAAGAGCATGCGACTGGTTGGGCAATCAGAAGGCTAGAGTGAGTGACCTTCACTTGAATTCTGTAAGTTTGGCACTCTGCAACTTCTTGGCAGGAACCAGGAAAGGGTGGAGGAGGGGAAGTATTGGGGGGCAAAATGAGAAGAAAAGGCGGTTAACAAGCTCAAGGGCAAGGGTGCGGGTTCTGAGATGTCCTGGGCCGGGCTTGAAGAGGCGCTAGGAGAAGTATGATAAATTTACCTGTGCCACCCCTGTGACTGTAAGAGCCACACCCTCCGCTGTCTCAACATCCTCACTCTTGGGCTGCAGGGTCATAATCTCTAGGCTTATCCTGTTGGGAGATGCAAAGAAAGGGAAGAAAAAAACGAAAAAAGTTTGGCTATGGTCTAAGGGAAGGAATGGAAGGGAAAGAAAGCAGGAAAAGAAAGAAACATAGGTAAACACAAATAAAAACAACAAAAAAACCCACCACCAACAAGAAAGCGGTCATTCACTCCAGAAAGATGATCCAAGTGCACTCGCTGTAAACTTTGATGGAATGAGTTGGGTTGAGATTTAAAGACATTTTCAACCCAAACACAACTAAATATTTTATACAGGTTTGCACCGACATGCGGGCTGATAAAATGATGGCCGAGTATAAAATCGGTTACTGATCAACTTCACAAAGCCAAAAATTTGAGACTAAATGATCGGTAAGTATCAGCCACAAACATGAACAAAATTGGTCAGGATTATATCGTCACAGATGTGCTGTGTAGTCCTAATTTTAGATTCAACTCTTGTGAGTTTACACCAACTAATGTGTCTGATCGAGCAAGACTGATCACCAAAGTCATTTAGCCAGTGCACATGGATGTTCAGCAGTGAGTTCCACTGAATGATGGCGTAGCCAAAGCCGAAAGCAGTTAGTGACAGCTGACTCTCTCTCCCTTCACTGCAGAAGAAGACAAACATTTAAAAACATCACTCTGGTGTGCGAGAGTGTTATGTATGCACAGGCCAAAGAAAAGCAGACCAGCACACGATTGAATTAGCAAACGGGTCCCTAAAAACAACCTCTGCTGCTGTGTCCACCGGCTGCCCTGCTTTAACAACGGTTTAACCCTGAGTCAGTTATGTTCATTTGTCTGTTGTTGTTTTGGCTTGCTTTGACTGGGTTGCATTACCTGAGCCACCCCGGTCACGTCCAGGGGGACACCCTCCGAGGTCTCGATATTTTCACAGCGACACAGGATGGTCATTACTTCCAGAGAAAGTCTACACAGGCAGGCAGACAGGCGGACAGGAAAAGGGGGGAGGGTGCGACAGGAAAAGCAGGACAGGACAATATTATCAAGCATTAAAAAAAATCCTTTTAGGGGGAGTGAGGGGGTGGGGGGTGGAATCAAAGGTTATACATAATCATTATACAAGGCCACAAGATGTCTCCACTTCACACCTTCACACCATGCCCAGCATCGCAGCAATAAAACTACAGATCCACAATCTTTGTAAGCAGCTTTCAGAAGGAAAAAGCAGCACTTTCTAAACCAATAACCAGTTCTCAAACAGCACTCCACAGCTGGAACACAGGGTTTCAGCTTTGTCGTCTGTCCATAGCCGACAGAGATGGGCGTCTGCATGGTCACGCGCCAGCATGGAGAGCTTTCCAATTAGCCTCCAAGCTCACAGAGATGTCAAGCAGTATGATAAGACGTGGCAGCTGACTGCACTCATGTTTTTACAGGCTTTCAACAACAATGTGCCTGAGTCTAAATCAGTAATACATCAGCAAAGTAAACCTACTCAGAAGAAAAGAACTGTGTGTATAATACCAGATACAGTTTTAACCTGCTTCACACTCACAGCACTTTATGTATCACACTGTGAACTGTGAAAAGTAGATGTTCCACCACAGAAGTGCCAAAAACGACGCATTATCAGTTATATCAGCCCAGAAAATGCATAATACATTTACATTTATGGCATTTATCAGACGCTTTTATCCAAAGCGACTTTCATTCCCTACCTACAGGGGACAGTCTCCCTGGAGCAACTTGG
>JBBPDB010000083.1:7818904-7841778 GCA_037974465.1 Brachypetersius altus
AGAGAGAGCGAGAGAGAGAGAGAGAGAGAGAGAGAGTAGAAGATAAGAGTGAGACATAACCATGAGTTGATGCTGACAATTTATAGTTCAGGTTCAAAGACTGCATGAGTGCAGCTATTGCAATTAATTCAGGCAAAGTAAATGTGATTATTAGATTACAAAAATGAAGTATAAAAATGCAATATGATCAAATAATAAAGGTAAATATTATAGATAACATCATCGGAAACATCCAGTAAACTGACTGACGGTGTAGACAATTTTATGCAGGCCTTATGAATCTGCCACTGTTAAACAGGTTAATTCTATGACATAAAGGGTTACCTTTAGGTAAACAGTAGCAAAGGTTTGTGCAAGTCCTGAAAATACTTACCAATGTGTTTCACCATCACATCATCAATGATTAAAGAACAGTTTCTAAGAACATAGAAAATATATTCTTAAGACTTTGGGCTGTCTGAAAATCAGTATGTATGTTTAGTTAGTGCATATTCTACGGTAACTGTTCCCTAGAATATTTTCTTCTTCTTCTTCAGCTTCTTCTTCATTCTTCAACATTGTCTTCGCTCATTTTCTTCTTTCTTATTTCTCTTCTTCTTCTAAATTTTTAATCGTTTTCCTGTACTACATCGTCTTCTTTTACTTCTTTTCACTTCACCTTCTTCTTCAAAGAAACCCAAAACACAAGAAAGGTCTGAAAGCAGATCATTATGTGTTATTTCAAATGTAGTACAGTAACAAATGTGTTTTCCACATGGTGTTTCTTCCATCCTCAGGTGCATTCCTGGTGCCCTATCTGCTCATGCTGGTCTTGCTGGGCATTCCTCTGCTGTACATGGAGCTGACCTTGGGTCAGTACTTGAGGAAGGGGCCTGTTCATGCTATGGCCAAAGTGTGCCCTTTGCTGAAAGGTATTCCCACCCATTCTGCTGCATTCCCAGAAACATCTACCTTGTGCTTTCACTCACTTGTCAACTCCACTACGCTGTACAGGTGTACAATTACAGACTGCAGTTCATCTGTTACAATTCATCAGCAGTTTGTAACTCAGGAGCATTTGTAATTTGGGGTGCTGCGGTTGTCTGGAGCCGGTGAGGTGGTTGGACAGGGTTAACACCTGTAGCGTCGTGTTTTCCCAGGGGGAAGGAACACTGCACTCTGCGTCTTACATTTTTCCCCTCATACAAACCACTCAGTGGATAAATGGGAGGACAAAATGAATGATATAGTGTAATATAAGGGTTCCTGTGTTTATGCTGTAACCTCATGTATCACTGCTTTCTAACCACTGTTGACCAGACATCATCAAGAAGAATCGTTAAATGAGCAAGTTACTTCAGTTTCAGGTGTGTCAATTAACTGTATATGTTTTTTTTCCCTTCAGGCGTGGGCATGGCCACGGTAGCCATCTCATTCATCATGTGCACATATTACAATGTGATAATTACCTGGGCACTTTATTACCTGTTCAGCTCTTTCCAATCCACACTGCCCTGGCAGAGCTGTAATAACACCTGGAACAGAGCCAATTGCACCGACACTGTCGCCGGTGGCTCCTCTACATCCACCCCTAGTCAGCAGTTCTTCAAGTGAGTTTCTCTGTTGTTTTGGTTTTTATTTCATGTCATCTCTTCGCTTGCCTTCTTTTATCATTTTCTTGTCTTCTCTGGACACCTTTTCAATTTTCTTCTTATCTTTTCTCTTAGGTTTTCTGGTCTTTTGTCTTCATTTTGACATTTTGTCTCTTCGTTTTTCGTCTATTTTCGCTTTTGTTCTCATCTCTCGTTCTTTCCAGTTTCTTATCCTCTCTTTTCATGCTCTCCTGTTACCATCTAAATTTTCTTCTTCCTGTTTACTACTTTTCCAATCTCTCTCTTATTTTCCCATCTCTTCCCATCTCTTCTCTAGCTTATTACAAGCTTTAAATATTCAGCCAGATCTCTTGCCACGGTTAAGGTTCAAATGCTTCATCTGCAGTGTTATCTAAACAGTTAGATAATGCTATTTCTATTTCACACAGTTATAAAGTGTTGGAAAGGACTGCTGGAGTAGAGGAGACTGGTACTCTGAGATGGGAACTCTTCCTTCTCCTGATTCTGGCATGGCTCCTTGTCTACTTATGCATCTTCAAAGGAGTCAAGTCCACTGGAAAGGTAAGGATATGAGCGAAGGAAGAAGGAAGTAAAGGAATTTCAGTCATGGATTTGGTATATAGAAGAATATATGGAAAAGTAGGGAGCATGTTAGCTTAAGATGTGTCACAGTCTGTCTTATTTAGCCAGTTTCTGCTTGTTTTCTCTGTGCCATGTGACTCTTGTATTGGTTCTTAGCTCATCTTTAGCCCTGCCCCAGATCAGTGGATTCACCTGTGTCTGGTTCATGCCCCCACCTCTTTCCCAGGTGTTCCCTATTCTGAACCAGTACATACAGTATGTCTCTGCTAGTGTGTTAGCTCTTGCTGGTCATACATGACCCTTTACTTGTCCCAGCATGATTGCGGTATGGTAAATAAAGTCCATTTGTGTTTGCAAGTGTGTCTCCACTCCTCATCCCAACCTTGGAGCATGACAAGATGTTACCATAATGAAAATAAGAATGTAAACAGGGATTTTAAGAGGTTAAAGAACCTTTCTTTATACCTTTTGTGTTCTTTATCCCTATTTTACAATTAAAAAGGCTGTTATTGTTTATGTTTCTTTAAGAAGGACATAGGTAAACTGTCTCTATGTCTTGGCTGCTGTGGGTTGAATAGGCAGATGTAAAGGCAGAACTTGGTTTTTGTGACATTACAGAAACATGGCAATCGAAACGGGTTGTTTATGCAACTGTATCTTTGACCATTTTAATAAACACACCACACAGTGTGAACAATGTGAAATACTACAACAAACAAAATGTGTTTCCCGTTAAAGAGAAGGTTTTATTACAAGCTGTTTAGGCTTTTTTCATTGCCAAACCTCCAAAGATAAGTGTGCAGTTGAAAGTTCTCCATACCAGTGCTGTCACAATTATTAGATCAAAATCAGTAACATTATTCAAATCTATTAAGGTTTACATACTCCATGGATCAATACAATAATGCTCAGTTGAATGAGAAACAGATTTTACGCACAGGAGCTATGTGTGTTATTGAAAGAGAGGAAACCCACACCAGGCGGATCTCAAAAATGTTTATATGTAGTTACAAATTTCTTCTGGCCATATGAAGCAAAATGAAATGTTTATAGTTTCAAATTGTGTGCATATGACTACTTGATTAATTATCAAAATAACCTTGACATTATTGACTGCCATTGAACCTTTCAGTCTTAAGAATGGTTAAATGATTTACGAAACCCATTTCCAAAACACTTTTTCTGAAAAATGCAAGAAAAAAACCTATAATTTGTAATTTGATTATTCACTTGAACAATTATTTAACAGGCAAAAGGACAAAGAAAAGTTTGCACTATCAAACTGTATGGTAGATGTGAACTGATGCCCACAACACATTCCAAAAAGGTTGGGACAGACGCATCTCGCTACCTCTCGTCTGACCTGGGTCGGGGGGGTCCAATTTCGCTGCATGTAAAAGTGTATGTGACAAATAAAGTCAGTACTTACTTACTTACTTATCTCCTTTTCTTTGAATTACACTTCTTGACTGTTTGGGAACTCAGAAAACTAACAGTTTTGCAAGTTGAATTTGTGCCCTTTCTTACTCATCAGTCTGTGTAAGGCTCTGTTTCACTGGTGCCTTCACATATATACAGATCCTCGCTTGCCATGGGTACTGATGCACCCACCCCTACCATCATAGATGCTGCTTTTTGCGTCTTTCATTGGTGACAATGTGGTTGGTCTTCTAATCCGTAGCATATGGAAACCAATGTCTGTTTTTTTCCAAAAACAAGATGAAATGTGGCCAATAAACATTGTTGTATTAACATTGTGTTTTGGTCCATCTCAGAGAACTCGCCAACGTTTCTGCACAAAATTGATGTGTGGCTTTCTCTTTGGATAATACAGTTTCAGGGAGCATACATTTCTTGATGCAGCGGTGGATTGTGTTCTGTAACAATGATTTCCCAAAGTACTCCCAAGTCCAGCTGGCTCTGTTCATCACAGTTGCTTGATGGACAGAATAATACCACCTAAGGGCTCTAAAGTCACTTACAGTCAGCAGCTGTTTCCACCCCCCTGGCCTTTAGAGATTTCTCCAGACTCCCTGAATTTTTTCACAATGTCATTAACTGTAGGTGGTGACGGAAATGGTGTTTGTAGTTCTTTATACCAAGAAAGACACTTTTATTAACATCCAAAACAATTAGTAAGAATAGTTAAAAAGCTGTTTTTTTCCAAACAAAACTTTAAATAATTGAACAGTAACTCAAAAGAAATATCTTACACTGTGTATAATTAATGAATACCTTATATGTGTGTGATTTGTAGGTGGTGTACTTCACAGCTCTTTTCCCTTACGTGATCTTGGTGGCCCTGCTAATCAACAATGTTCAGCTTCCTGGAGCCATGATAGGTATCCGGTTCTTCATCGTTCCTGAGTGGGAGAAGCTGCTGTCAGTGGAGGTAGGAGAAGGGAATGGCTAGAGCAAGTGTATCCAGTCTTATCAACAAAGGGTTTGTGTGGCAGGAGCACACCTGATCAGCAGACTGACGATAGAGACAATCGAAAAAACAAGTAGAACTGAGGTGTGCTCCTGCTTGTGCGATTGTGTAAAGACATGCATGCTTTTTGTATAGCAGTGGTGAACAGAAAAAGGATGGACCAATGGAAGAAATTTAGAGTTGTAAAGACCACATAATAGCAGTGATGAGGTGAAGATACACTATATGAACAAAAGAATGGGGACACACATCTTAATTCAGGGTTCAGGCTAAACCCCTTACCTCTTAGTGCTTCAGCATACCAAGACATTTTGGTCAACATCATGCTTCCAACTTTGTGTTTGTGGAAGAACCTTTTCTATTTCAGCATGGCTGTGTCCCAGTGCACAAAGCAAGCTCCATAAAGACACGGCTGGATGAATTCATTGTAGAAGAACTTGACAGGGCCACACAGAGCCCTGACCTCAACCCCATACAACACCTTTGGGATGAACTGGAACAGAAATTGCGAGCCAGGCCGTCTCTCCAACATCCGTATCTGACCTCATAAATGCTCTACAGAATGAACGGGCACAAATTCCCACAGAAACTTCAAAATATTGTGGAAAACCTTTCAAGAAGAGTGGAAGCTGTTGAAAGAGTGGAGTGGAAGCTGCAAAAGGGGACCAACCCTATATTAAGGGGAAAAAGAGTCATGTGACAGAGCCTTTGTTGGAAGTCTGACAAAACAAACCACTGTGTACTGAATAACATGAATGAAAAATAATAGTAGCGAGCGGAATGTGTCTCACTGTAACTGAGTAAAAGTGGTGTTTCTTCTTCACAAATATACTCAAGTAAAAGTACAAAGTATGGTGCATTAAAACTACTCTTTCAAGTAAAGTTTATCCAAAAAGTTACTTTCGTAAATGTAACGAAGTAAATGTAGCGTGTTACTGCCCACCTCTGATCACTACAGTGGTTAATGCTCGCAGCACAACAGAATATTTCCCTTGCGAAAAAATCTTATCCCTGACAGTTACCCAGAAAGTTGGCCACTATGCAATAAGACGATTATACAATAAGGTTGAGTTAAAGTTGCTGCCTAAAGCTTCCTCACCATCTGGAAAGCTTCTGTTTTTTCCTTCAGCACAGTAGTCAAATGTGCTTATGGCTTCTGAAATATTCAGTACCTCAACAGCCCATGTGCTTACAGCTCTTTATGCTCTTCCTATTTCTTTCATGCACATTTTAACGTAGCACATTTTTGTTAGTATTAAGTACACTTGCTTTCAGGTGGGCTTATATGTTTTGAGTTTGCCTTGGTGTTCAGAGTGGATGACACTGCTTTTCTGTTAGTATTATTTTACATTATATTTCATTATAAATGATATAATAATAATAGAGATAAGAAGAAGAGACACTGTACTATTCAACAGACAAAACACACACAGTTCCTTGGCCAGACAGAAAAACACCTCAGCCAAAAAGATGGCCCTGGAGGCAAGCTGCTGGAGGCGGTGTGATACTCTGGGTAATGTTTTGCTGGTAAACCTTTGGTCCTGGTATTTATATGGATTTTACCTTTACCTCTAACACCTACCTAAACATTTTTGCAGACAAGTACACCTCTTTATGGCAACCGTATTCCCTAATGACCTCCTTCAGTAGGTTAATAAACCCTAGTCCTATTCATGGAGGCCCAACCTCATAACGTACAGGACTTAAAGGATCTGCGTCTAACCTTGTGGTGCCAGAAAGCACAGCACAGATCAAACCTGTTTTGGCAACATGAATGGTACCAACACAATGTTACGCTGTTGGTTTTAGTGTTAACGCTGATTGGTGAATGGGTAAAGAATATTTTTATCTTTCAGAGGTTCATGAAGCTTTACAGCCCTCGTGCTGACCCTTTACATTGGGTACACTTCTCTAAAGTGTCCCACCATGTGCCAAGTGTCTTTTGGCAGTGCTATTTAATGACTTTTCAGAAAAAATTAAAGCATGTAACAGATACCTGTGTCAGCAACGGGTGCACCTTAAAGTAACTGCTTTCATTATTAGAGGGATGTCTAGATCCTTTTGGACATACAGTGTGGATGAATGTCCAGAATGTCCGGTTTTATTTCAGACAGTGCTTTTGTGTGGTCTGTAGGTGTGGGTCAACGCAGCTGCTCAGATCTTTAACTCCATCGGGATTGGCTTTGGCTCACTTATGGCCATGGCAAGCTACAATTCCTTCAACAACAGTATCCTAAAGTAAGACTGTCAAACTTATGTACAATATGGACTCCTCACTCCCTGTAGAACTGAATTGGAACTTGTTAGAACATCCAGTGTCTATCAGCATAGAAACTAAGGGTGTGATTCTTTTCTCAATTGTAAGATATTGCTGGGAGCTAATAACATTCTCACCTTTAAAGAAGTGTTTGATGAGTTCTTTAGTAAATTATTTGAGTACATATAGTGCTCAAAGAACCATTTAAATGTGGTAGTTCTTTACATGGTTGACAGTTCTCTTAACAAAAGCGTTATTTGACTAGAAGGCTTTTTGTTTGGATCATTTTGAAAGGTTCTTTAAAGAATTTACTTACGGTTGTATTTTAGAGTTTATACTTTACATACTTCTTTGAAAATGGTTTCTGGTGTCACCAAAGTACAGCCGTTTTGGTACTATATAGAAATTATTTTGCTTCTCGTGTCATACACTAGGTTTCTAAAGGTGTCTTGGTTTGGACTGGTCCTATGAAAAACCATTTTTATACATGGAGACTGTTCACACTCATTAGCAGGTTGTTAATGTACATTATTGGTAACATTCCAGGGACACCCTGGCCATTGCCATCACTAATTCGATGACTAGTATTCTGGCTGGATTTGTGATATTCTCTGCATTCGGATACATGTCTCACCTACAGAACATTCCAGTCAGCGAAATAGCGGTTGATGGTGAGTTGATAGTGACACATTTTACTTTACCCCAAAAAATTGCAGTTTTTCATACCCAGATATAGCCTAGACTAAAATAAACTCCAGGTTAGTCCAAGCCTGGGCTGATTACATGTGTGGGAAACCAGCGTCCAGACTAACAGGTTTATTATTGTGTGTCCTGCAGGTCCTGGCCTGGTGTTTGTGGTTTATCCACAGGCATTTGTGACGATGCCAGTTGCTCCAATGTGGGCAGTGTTCTTCTTCTTCATGCTCCTGTGTCTGGGCTTGGACAGCCAGGTACAAATCAGACACTTTTCACATATGAAATGGTTGAAAAAGCAGTTTAAAATAGTTTTAATGAAATGTGTGTAAAGGGGTTACACATAATGTAATGCTTCTAGGAGGAACCCCTGTAAAAAAGAAAAAATACTGAAGTTTACATCTTTAAAAGGCTCTTCACACTCCACACATCTTATTTGCCAACATGGGTCTTTCAGGAATCAAAATGGTTCCTGGCATTGCTCAGTCTATAAACAAGAAGGTGGATGATCTCAGAGCAAGGGTACTTTTCAGCAGGAAAAGGGAATATAAAATTCTATGTTTCACTGAGACATGGCTGCCCCCCCTTGTGCGAGACTGATGGCTCCATTAGACTCTTTCTCCAGATCAAGTGGTGCAAGGCAAAGAGAGTTTCTGTTGTCTCTCACTCCTGCTCCGTCTTGCCTCATCTTTAATATCAAGTCAATTGTCATTCAAGTGCCATTCTTTCTACATGCCTTGTGTGTTCAGCTCTGTTATCACCATAGCAATCAACATCCCACCTCATGCAAACAGAGGTATGACTTAGTCTGAATGTGCTGTATGCTTTGTGCAACTCAAGCACCCAGATGCAGCACTCATACTGTTGGGGGACTTCAAATGTTTAATCAACATGTCATCACTTGATCACGTAGACTGGGCCATGTTCCAGTCATGCCTTGATTACATCAACCAGTTTGCAAATGTTGTGATTAGCTTTAGCATGTTTGCAGCAACAACAGTAACAACAGGCAGTGAAAACCCAAACACAGACTCTTCACCAACTGTGAGTGCTCACAAAGCTGCTTCACATAGGGTACAGTGTATTGTGGAAGATGCTGTTTCGAGACTTATTGTATACTTCATCACAGGATCCATTCCTAGCTCCATAGACCCACTTCACTTCACCTGCCGTTCCAAATCCCCCATCCTGCACACTACCCTCAGCCATGTAGAAAACATTGGAATTATATGAGATTGATGTTGCCTGACTACAGCTCAGTCTCATGGAAGTGGCTTGAGGATCAGGCTAGATTAATGGTGGACCTCCTTTCCCTTGTTAAATTCAGCAACCTGGTGAAACTGGCAACAGAAAAGGTGGCCAGAAACACCACCACCAAGGCCACAGGGTTTAGGGCTCCCTAGCACTTCAGCCCTGGAATGAACCTTTTGTGCTCTGGAGAGCCCCTAATCACTGACTTCTCCTTGTAGTCTGGAGAACACTTCTATGCCTTTCATGCCTTTCACCTTCTATGCAGTTCATCTCTGCAGGTGCCACTGACAGTCCTGGAGAGCTGCCCATTTCCACCTGCACTTCCAGAGAGCTTCCCATCTCCACCAGCACCACCTGCAGTCCCAGAATGCTCCCTGTCTCTGCCAGCAAAATCTGTCCCAGAGAGCTGCTTGTCTCTACCACAACCACGTGTCCTGGAAAGCTGCTCATTGCTGCTGATGCTCCCGACTGCCTCTGAGGGTGTCTCCTCGCCGGTTCGCTTCCTCATTGCTGATAGCTCCCCTTACCATTCCAGGTGATTTTCTGCCCCTGGAACACCCTGCAGTACTGGAAGGCTTCAAGGCATTGCCGACACCCCTGTCTTCTGATACTTCATGTCTGGCACTCAAGACCCTGAGCAGTCAGCTCTCCCGTCTCATGGTCCCACATAGATGGCTCATTTCCAGGGGAGCTGGTCCTCTTGTCTCCTGATCTTGAGAAGCCAGCCCTTCTGTCTGCTTGTGTCACTTCACTGG
This sequence comes from Brachypetersius altus, assembly GCA_037974465.1. Lineage (NCBI taxonomy): Eukaryota > Metazoa > Chordata > Actinopteri > Characiformes > Alestidae > Brachypetersius > Brachypetersius altus. Next base: position 7,828,466 of record JBBPDB010000083.1, read on the forward strand.
ATGCCCACACATGTGACCTTACCTTGCCAGATGCCTACCCACCTGGCCCCTCCTTATTGGATGTTCAGCCACCTGGTTGCATGCTGACAACCTCCCAGCCTCCTGGTCACCTGTTGCCAGCTTCCGATTCTCATGTTCATGCAGGGATAGTTGCCCAGGACATGTCTGCCTAACAGGTCAGAACTCAGGACATGGCTCCAGCTCCCTTGATGTCTGTGCTTAGGTCCCACTCACACCAGTCTTTCCTCACTCCACCTTCTGTCACATAAATCGTCTTGTCCAGTGTGGTACCAGCCCCCTGTCATATGTCCGGGGTGGAGGTAGCTCAGTGGCTAGGATACTTGCCTCGGGACCATGAGGTCATGGGTTAAAATCCTACCTTCAGCACCACTAATCGGTTCCTGAGCAAGACCCTTAACCCCAAGTTGCTCCAGGGAGACTGCCCCCTGTAGGTAGGGAATGGAAGTCGCGTCTGATAAATGCAGTAAATGTAAATGTAAATGTCCAGCCCTTGGTTTCCAACCCAGTTCAGTCCCATCCTCAGTATTCTGTTTCTGTCCAAGTCAAGTCCTTTGTTCAGTCTTTCATTCTAATCTTGATCCACCTTCTTTCTAATCTCTTCCACAGTCAGGTATTTGTGGGTTTCTTTTTCATACTGTAGAGATAGGAGAAACATACTAAGACAAACAATTGCCATCAGAAAGTTACGTCTCGGACAAATTGTCCCCTATCAATATACAATATTAGTTTTGAAATAACAGTGTTCATGTTATTACTATAATTAATATGATAAAAATACTGATTCCAAACTTTTGAAGGCTAAACTGTGTGTGTGTGTGTTTGTTTGTGTGTGTGTGTGTGTGTGTATGTATGTGTGTGTGTGTATGTGTGTGTGTGTGTGTGCTGTAGTTTGCTATGGCAGAAGTAATGGTGACCAGTTTGATGGACAGCTACAGTAAACCCTTGCTGAAGTACCTCAGGCGGAAGGAACTGCTGGTTTTGGTTGTGTGTAGTGCTGCTTTCCTCCTGGGGATCCCACATGTCATGCAGGTATAAAACAAAGATGTATAGTTGGAACATTTTACATCAACATTTAAATATGTGACACAATTGTTAGGATATAGGACCCATATCCTGCAATTTTTCTCTGTTGTGTCTCATTCGCTTCTGATGTTTGTGAGGTTTTAGGTGCTCAAAACAGTTCTTATTTATCTGTATAAAGCAAGTTTTCAAAATCTCTTTGTCCCTTTGTAAGGCATGTATATGTGTAAATGATCACCCTTCTAACTGATCTCCTCTTCTAATTGAAATGAGTTACAGCACAGTTAAAAAAAGTAGGACTAGCTGAAATGTACAGGCTAACCATGACATCACAACCATGACACATTTGTTTTTGCAGCTTCAATACAGAAGGTATATTTTGAAACTTTAACATTTTTAACAGAGTTTTAACATGAAATGGGCCCTTTAACATTGTCATAGGCATAGACAATTAGTTCTGGTCTTGAAGTCAACAATTTCTATTAGAAAGTTAACATTCTCTATTGTCTAATGGTTTTCTTCAGGTTGGGATTTATGTGTTCCAGCTGATGGACCACTACACAGCCATAGTGTCCATCATGTTCCTGGCCTTTTTCGAGGTGGTGGCCATTTGCTGGTTGTATGGTACGTGTATGGCTTGAGTTTGCTAACTTTTGCACAGAAAATGTAAGACCGCATTATGTCTTCTGTATCCTAGCCTTTCAGTAGACAGTGCAAAAGAAGAAAGAAGAAGCAACATAACCAATAGAATAAAAACTATACAGCCTAATGCAAAATGTAAATCATGCCGTATTCTGAACAAATATGACAAACACGAAATACAACTTTGTAATTTTGTGAATATATGTTTTGGTGTGGCGAGCCAAAACAAAGACTCAACCGTAGAAAAGATTTCCTGTGACATTCAGTTTTGCATTTAAAGATCTTTACTTTATTTAAAGGGCCTTTTCAGCATTCAACTCTTCTCTATATGTATCATATGCGACATTACTGAGCCAGATGGCAACAAATCACATGCTGTTATTTGAATGTAAGCAAATGACCTCTCACTTTTTTACTTGCTTGTCTGTCTTGTTCTCAGGGGTGAGGCGTCTGTCCAGTAATGTAGAGGAAATGACAGGGAAAAAGCCCAACATTTTTTTCAGAGTTTGCTGGACAGTGATATGCCCTGCACTGATCATGGTGAGTAGCACTGAAAAATGTTTGGACATTGAGTACAGACACAGTACAGAGTTCTCTGAAATCTGAAGTTTGAATAGGTTAAAAATGTCTCATTCCACAGGCAGCTCATTCCACCAGCAGGGAACCACAAGAGACCAGTCTGGTCTGGGTTTGCCTTGTGTGTAGGGTTGGCAGGGTCGATGCTTCTTAGAGGAGAGGAGGGAGCGAGTAGGAACATAATGCTGAATCCTATAGATTAAGGTAGATTGTTGTAGAATCAGATGTCACTCTTTAAGCAGGAGTTAGTGACTTGAACTTAATTTTGGCAGCCACTGGTTACCAGTGTAGGTCAAACAGCAGTGAGATAACAGGTGACTTTTTGGATTGGCTAAAGACCAGCCTTAAGAACACATTAACAAAAATAATCTTCATTACAGAAATAAAAGGAAGTATAGAAATATGAACATGCAAACTGTTTTTGGGAAACAAAAGCACATCGATGTCACAAAAACGAGGATATGGACTCTTTAAAGCAAGTTCAGAGATTAAAATTGAGATAGTTTTATAGCTTAACAACTTTCCCATTGTAGGCAAAACTGCCAAGTAATGTTCAGGGTTTGTTTCTTTAGTTTTATAATGGAGATGTGAGGCTAAAATTGCTAACACATAAAGGAGCCCCAGAGCAGACATCACACTTTTGCCTCAAACCATGTCAAATTGTTAAGTAATCCCAAGTAGTCTTTCGTATGTGGTTTCTAATAACATATGGCATAAAAACTGAGTAAAATACAAAGCTCAGGCTTCAAGGCTGCTGTTGGCCTAGTGGTTAGGGAGTTACCCCTGCAATCAGTTGTGGGTTCAAATCCCTGAACTGCTAGTACCGTCCACACACTCCTCCCTGGAGGCCCCTCGTTGGTGGCAGCCCCCTGCTTCACTTGGTAAATAGGTGAAATATAGAGAAGGATTTTCACACTGTGCGTTATGCTGTGTTCACACATGACTATAAGGGGCCGCTTTGATTTTTAGTTAAACATAAATAGGTATACCATACATGATCAGATACTAGTTACTGGGCATAATCTTGCATTATAATTTGGCTAAAGTGTCTATGTAGTTATAGTGCAAGTAAATGCGCAAACTGCAGACACGAGTCATATTTTCTATTCTCATGAAGAACAATGTGTAAATGTTGCTTTAATGAGTGTTTTTCCCCCTCAGATAATACTAGTATTCTCAGTGATTCAGTTTAAACCAGCTCGCTATGAAAATTACGAGTACCCAGACTGGGCTCAGGGGATTGGCTGGATTATTGCCATGATGTCCATTATTTGGATTCCACTGGCGGCCTTGCACACACTGTGGGTGCTCCCTGGCTCCTTCATGAAGGTAATGAATCAATTACTTCTTCTGCAGCCGTCTATTCACCTATTATTCACCTCCTATCTACTGTTCATCCAGGCATACACTGATCAGCCACAATATAAAAAAACACTGATAGATAAAGTAAGCTGAAGTAAACAGGTGGCCTGATCTGATGAAGCATGTTGTTCATTTATTTTATGTGGACGGCCAAATATTGCCTTGAAAGAAACGGCACAAGAATGCACTATAAGAGGAAGGAAAACCAGCAGAGGATGCTCTTGACCATGTTCTGCTGGCGAACCTTGGGTCATGGCATACCTAAACATTGTTTCACGCCAAGTACCGCCGCTCATGGGAATGGTATTCCCTAATGGTTTCTGTTCTCTTTCAGCAGGATAATATACCATATCACAATTTAAAACCTGTTCAGGAATGTTTTGTGGAACATGATCAAGAGTTCGAGGTGTTGACTTGGCCTCCAAATTCCCCAGATCTCAATCCAGTCATTTTTTGGATGTTCTGGACTAAGCAGTCTAATCCATGGGGTTCCCACCTCACTGGTTAAATGATCTGCTAATGTCTTGGTGTCAGATACCACAGCACACCATCAGAGTTTATGCCTTGATGGGTCAGAGCTGTTTTGGTAATACAAAATAGTAGACAAGAAGTTTAAATGTTGTGGCTGATTGGTGCATATTCTCTCATCCATATAAATATTGTGTGAAACTGTCTTCTGCTCGATTATCTTTGAATAAAGATTTTTTGTCTCCTTTCAGAAACTGAAGAACTCCATTACCCCATTTGCCCTGGATGAGGCTGAGCTTAGCCCATACTACCTCAAGAAGAAAAGCGTGTTGGAAATGACATCAGACCTCTCTGTCATCAGCTCCACTGTACCCCTGCCTTCAATCCAGACGAATTTATGAACTGACCTATGATCTCCGACTCACTCCCACGCCACAGCAGCTCTGTACCTTATCAGAAAGTGGAATGAGGCCTTGCTTACAAAGGCTTTAGAAACTTTCAGACTCAAGAAGGAACTTTATTAGGCCTCACTGAAAACAGCATTTCACTGATTTTCAGGAGAGGCTCAGTTTGTAACATTTTTTCTTTTTGTTTTTTTATGAAGCCACTCCACGTGATTAAGACTACATGCCCTAAACTCAGGGCAATAATGCAACTTTCTAAAAAATTAGCTGAAATTTGGTTGTTCTCCAAATGGCCACCTCCAAATAACAGAAACTCCAAATATTTCATTGTTAATTTACCTTATCTTTTTAAACTTGTATTCATTATATCATTCATTTTATTGGAACTACTTTTTCAATGCTGTGAAGCTTCCTCCATTACTTTAACATCATGCCCAGCTGTTTAAAACACATGATTTGAAGCCTGCAATGGTGGACAAAACTAGTGTATTTGCACATTCAGTTCTAAATGACTGTAAATATTGCTCCAAACTTCTGATGCCAATATTTTAAATAGCACAGTATGTGGCTCCACCACCTGTTCAAACACTGCAGTTTTTGATGTGTCTCTCATTTTCACTACCCAACTGCAACCAAAGTAACACAGGATGAAATCTTTAATCCAGTTATACTGCATGGGGTAAATTAAGTGGAACCATGAAATATTCTTCTGAAAAGTGAATAACCCTTCTCCCAGTGTGTAAGATAGTTCTAGTCTCTTAAGGTCCAGACGGTGTATCCTCAAGCAACTGGGCAGGAAGTGCTCTTTGATGTTTCCACGGTTAATAATTTACCCAGTAGCTTTTTGTTTGTATATTTATAAATGAAATCTGTTCTGATTGGCTGACCTGTGTTGTGCCCCCTTCAAAAAACAGTCCAGGCTCAGTGGGAATAGACAGGGCTAAACTATTAGGGAATAAAAAGCAACTGGATGTAATTATGTAGGTCTTTTGTGACATCACAAAGACAACGAATTCAAAACAGGCTGATTTTGCAGCTTCGTTTACAGGAATGAATAGCATGTTTTAAATTTTTACACTCTACAGTATTTTAAAAATGGGTAATTTGTTTTTCATGATATGCACCATTTGTAGAACCTCAGTGTAAAGAAATGGGTGTTTTTTTTTCTATAACAGTGAATGTTTTTTTTTTTTTCCAAAATTGGATCAAAAACTAAAATGCAAGCAGCATTAATTTTGTATTAATGCAATTAAAATGATTCCATGAGAAATGTATTGTATTTATACTTGCTTTATAACAAAAACCAGTGGTAGAAACAAAATCACATACCACGCAATACAAGCAGAACTAGCAGAACAAGCGTAAATTGCAGAACAAACTGTACATCCAAGAACCAATTCCCAAAGTGTGTGCACAATATCACTGCGGTAGGAACTTAAAGAGAATGTGTTTTCTGCTCAGCCAGCAGATGAAGAAATGCCAACAACTTGGAGTCATGTATTTTTTTTATTTCATTCTGCCTTATCCACACTTTCTTGAGTAAAAGTAGAACGCCTGTAAAACATACACAAAAGTTAGTCACATTCCTAAGACGTTGCGTCAGTGTCTTACATCGTCCTACGGTGAGGGTTCAAAGTGTGAAACCATTTTTACACAAGGTGATTTCATAACATTGAGGTACTTCAAATGCTTTCTCCACTTCAAAATCATGCACTTGTGGACAGAGGTTTAAAAAAAAAAGAAGCACAGGCATTTAAACCCTTCATTTAATTGTGGAACCTTTTATGGTTATGACGTTATGAGAAACATGTCTACATACAATCAACAGTTAGAATACTTATAAAAATAATACAGTAGTCCTTACTGTAACACTTCAGCGCAATTATAAAGCATCCTGAGGTGCCATATGAAGTCTTATAACACATCCTTCATGTCTTCTTATACCGGCAACAGTCACAGGTTGTAGAAGAAAAACGTGCGAAGGCAAATGAATTACTGTTAGTGTGGTAAAAGCTGATAAAGGCTGAAGGCCATTAGAGTTGTAAAGATTGGCCAAGTCTTTATTATAAGTGAGAGCTAAGCTAATGATGGCTTAGTGGCAGAGTGTATATTAGTGCCCAGCCCATTTAAAAAATGTGGTTGAAACTGATATTGATTTCAAGGGGCTAACAATTTTGTCAATAATCATTTTAAGCGATAATAATTTTCTATTTTAATTGTATACGCCAGTAGTTTTAGTTAAACATTTCTAACTGACTCTCTGTTCTCAACAGTTGCATTCACTAAATGCCTAATATTTGATTCCTAATTGTTACAATTTATAATTCACAAAAATGTTTAGTATTCTGATTTACCTTCTCAAAGGGTTATATAAGGCGATGTTGCGATTGCAACTGTGATTATCAGTAGTTGGAGATCTTTTCAATGCTATGAGTCTTTTTTTTTTGCATATATTATTGGCCAACTGATATCGATACAGTTCTTGTCTAAATGACATGAAAAAAAAAGTAAAAAGTAGTGAATAGTGACGTTTGGAATTGCTGGAAAAAATCTAGTTTTTAGTTACATGCTTTAGTCATAATATATCATAAAGACGAATTGTTTTAACTTCATCATCACTACACACTAGTTTCATACTGAATCATTTATAGCAGCGACCCTATTTCCTACAGTTTACTTTTATTTACACTTTCCAGACTCATTTAAGAATTTTGTATGGGTATATTTTTTAAATAAAAAAGAGACCATTTACATCTTTTCTATTCCTTAAACATGCAGTTTTTGTTACTGTGCCTTTAAGATCAATATATATAAATGATTGCTGACTGTTCTGCATTCTGCTTCATTTAAAAAGCAGTTCAGGCTGAAATGTGATTGGGAAGTGCTGAATTCAGCCCTTACCTGAATAGGAGAATACGTGTAAACGAGTTCGGAAATTAAATTCAGAGTTCGGAGTTAAATGTGGTTTTCGTGACTTCATAAAACCATTAAATTACAAAGGATGCTTTTCGCAGCTTAGCATTCAAAAGAGGACTCCAGGTATAGAGCACTGATTTTTAGAAATATTAGCAGTGTTCAGAAACTACAGCGAAAAAAAGGGGTGACCATTCACTTTCCCTTTATGAGCCTATTGATTAATAAGTGAAAAATAACCTTAGAACTCGTAACTGGAAAATAAGAGGTGGATTGATTAAGGGTCACTCTGGGCACTAATATAATACATTACAGAAGTGCTATAAATCTTTCCAGGACATGTTCAGTGATACATTATGATTGCGACATTGATACCAATGCCATTAATGTTTGTTCACCAAGAGTGTTTTCCTTTGCTCACTTTTAAAACAGATATGTCATATCACCTAAAAAAAAACTATGTGCAACTGACGGCATTTTGTTCCTGTTAATGTGGCCGGTACGGGTTTTGATAGACCGTCGTATACGGCCTTGTTAGTCCCGTCCCGTTCTGCGTCATTCTGTAAAAAAAATGACTCTCCATACTAAAAGAATTCCTTTCACATTGAGGCAGGAGTGCATCTGTAAATTGGAACGGTACCATTCCTCTCTCTCCTTCTCTCGCTCTCTCCTCTGTAAGAGAAAATGGATCTCTTTTCAGATTTGTGACTTTTCTCCTCCACCCTTACTGTCCACAAAGCAAAGCCAAATTCCTTTCAATTCCATTTGTTTTAAAACTTTACTCTCTTGTCCAGCAGGTGCTGCCAGAGAGACGCTGTAGCCGCTGCCTTTGTCCACACCTTCGACACGTTGCTGCCGATCTGTTGCTAAGACACCTGTTCCACTGGTCGGAGCTGCACATCTCCGATCTAAAAGAACAAAACATAACCCAAGAAACACATTCACTGTGGATGAACACAAACTACACTATATGAACAAAAGTATTGGGACGCATGACCATTCCACCAACGGAGACATTAATGACACTTCATTCAGATACATAGACTTTAATCTGGAGTTTGTCCCACTCTTTTTCCACTCTTCCTGGATGACTTTTCACAAGATTTTGGAGTTTTTCTATGGATTTTTATGCTCTTTTATTAATTCTGTCGAGCATTTATGAGGCACTGATGTTGGATGGGAAGGCCGGGCTCGCAATCTCCGTTCCAGTTCATCCCAAAAGTGTTGGATGGGGTTGAGGTCAGGACTCTGTGCAGAACAGTCAGGTTCTTCCACATTTATGGAGCTGGCTTTGTGCTCTTAGACACAGTCATGCTGGAATAGAAAATGTTCTTCCCAGAACTGTGTCCACAACGTTGGAAGGATGGCGTTGTCCAAAATTTCTTGGTCTGTTGAAATATCAAGGTTGTCCTTCACTGGAAGTAATAGGTCTAGCCCAAACACCGGAAAACAGGGGTGTCCCAATACTTTTGTCTATACTGTGTACCTCACCACTTCAGGCATGTAAATCTCTGTCCTCATGATTCAATTTGGGCAAATCAGGCTTTTAAAAGGCTCGTATATCTTTGTCTAAGAAGTGCTTAGAAAAGGCTGTGCACGGTTTATCATTGTTCAGTTAAATCCATTTTGCTGCTCTGATGCTTTTTATTTTTTTTTATTTTTAGAAAATGAATTAAAATGAATTTAAGTAATTAGAAAAATATATATTACTACCAAATTACACAAATATTTTGATTTTTAGGTTTAAAATAGGTAAAAAAATATTTTGGCTAATACAACGCAGCAACCACAACATTTTAAGAGAAATTTAAAATTATTTGTCACAAATTCTAAATTACTACCTTTATCACATTTGTACAAAAAGGTCACCTAAGTGTAGATGCGCTGACTGTGTCGTCGCCTCTGTTTTTAATTTGTAGAATAAATAACAGTGTATGATTTGAATTCACAGTTGGCAGTAAATTCTGATTAGAAATTGAGTTATTGCAGTGAATTCTGGTTGTGTGTGCATATTTTATAGATAGAGAAAGAGAGAGAGATAGAGAAAGTAGGAAGGGGAAGACAGAGAGACACAGATAGAGACTGAGAGAAACAGAGAGAGAGAAAGAGAGAGAAACTGTGGGACAGAGAGAGACAGAAAGATTTGCATTTCAAACGAACAGAATCTTGTTCATTTTTTAAACTGCGCTCACCTGAACGTGTGGAGGGGCACTGAGAACGTATCTGACTGCACTGGCTATATCTTCAGCTTTCAAACACTAAACAGGACGAAAATGACACAGTTACACAGTCTGGAATCCAACACCCAGAACCACACATACACACACACAGCAACACACACAGCTCACCTTTATACTTTCATAAACAGCGGCAGCTTTCTCTGGTTCACTGTTGTGATGCCTGAAGGCGAACTCGGTTTCCACTATACCGGGAGATATACACTGCCAGAAGAAAGAAAACCATTAGCAAACCACTGGCAAAGATAGTAAATTATTTACTCATCTGACGACAAAGTGGCTCCTTATAGTCACATGTGAACACACCACAGCACACAGTGTGAACGATGTGAAATTCTTTCACTGAATTTAACCCATTCACCAAGTGAAGCAGTGGGCTCCCGCCATGAGGGGCGGAGGATGCCCGGGGAGCAGTGTGTAGGGACAATACCTCAGTGGTGCCACTAACAGTCCAGGGATTCAAACCCACAACCTTCAGATCGCAAGGGCAACTCCCTAACCACCAGCTGCCCCAAAAAGGACATGGACACAATCTTAAAACTGTTTAAACTGCAAGCCTAAATGACCACACACGTGTGTGTCGTCTTAAATAGTCTTGCATGTGTGATTCATGACTCCTATTTTTGACAAAAGTACATCAGACTGCTAAAAAAAAACAACTGTCTACGCATTGACCCTGTGTTTAATCCCTAGTGATGTCACAGCCATCTGTAGACAAGAGCTAAGGCAGGCACAACTATGCTCTGCTCTCCTTCTAGCATGCTGAGCTGCTCAATGAGACGGCAACAAGATGCGACAGCGCTTCTGCCTGACTTGGAGGAAGCCTTCACTCTCCTCGTGTTAGTTGTATTGTGTGTCCCAGCTAGCAGGTGGAATTGGACATCAGTAAATTGGGTAAACCATGCAAAAAAAGGTTAAAAACTGATATAGACAAAAAGATTACTTAAGAACGCGACAAACTTTTGCTGTATATGTATTTACTGTATTCGGCAGTTCTAAAGGTACTGGGATAAAGTATCCCGTTCATTTGTGTATGAGCGGGTTACATCTGAGTGTTACCCTGATAAACTTTGTGGATTTTTTCAAATCTGTGTGTGTGTGTGTGTGTGTGTGTGTGTGTGTGTGTGTGTGTGTGTGTGTGTGTGTGTGTGTAATCTCACTGTGGCGCGAATGTGTGTCTGAGCCTCCCGCAGCTCCTGTCGGAGCCCCTCTGTGAGGGCTGTCACAGCGTATTTGGTGGCACAGTAGAAATGTTCATCAGCACTCGCCACCATCCTGTGTCCTCCCATACTGAGAAACAAACAAAAAAACACCAGTTACCTTAATGTTATACACCACATACACTAAATGTCAGAAATGTGATCACTTGCAAATGGTTAAATTTCTGAACTTTTAGAATTTTCTTTCAACATTAAACTACCATTTAATCTGACCAATGACAAAGTATTTGCTATCGGATGAATCATGGCTAGGCAATGACCTGTTGATGTTGATGATATGACCATCGTCCACATTTCTCTCCTTCATGGACTGGTAGGCCTCGCGTGTGCAGATGGCCAGAGCGAGCACATTCACCTAAAAAAGATATCAGACAATTAAACTAAAAAAGTATCGCAGAGCATTTCTTTCATGCCATATAGACAACAGTGAGTTTCCACAAACCACTCGGTAAAGAATTTACCTTACTATGTACTACATTTTTTATTAGAGCACAGAAAACCAGAAAATAAATATTGATCATGGTCCAAATATTGACCAAGAGGTCATGGGTTCGAACCCTACCCAAATTTACCAGCCTTGCCTTCAGCAGACTACCACTGGGTTCCTGAGCTAAACTCTTAACCCCACGTTGCCTACACATAATTTGAAGCAGCGATAATGATAACTAATCATTCAAATATGTTAAAAATCGAACCTAACCCTAATTTCACCCTATGTAAGCAAAATATTACTGTCCTTTCAGTTTTAAACATTGACATTTTAAATGTGAAAAACACCAAATCGACATTAGTCCTGTTTTTCTCTTGCTTTGTATTAAAAATGCATACACAAACACACTCGTGCGCACACACACAAATACACTTACACACACAAATACACTTACACACACAAATACACTTACACACACACACAAATACACTCACATACACACACACAAACACACTCGTGCGCACACACATACAAACACACACACACACAAATACACTTAAACACACACACAAATACACTCACATACACACACACAAACACACTCGCGCACGCACACACATACAAACACACACACACACACACACACACACAAGTACACTTACACACACACACACACACACACACACACACACACACACACACAAACAAATACACTTACACACACACATACACTTTAAAATGTTTGCCATGGTAGCAAATGCACAGGCATGGAAAATGTTTAGCTTCTAGCCTGGAAAGGTCCAATTTCAAGCAAAAGGAAAGGACATGCACTTGGACAATGAAGCGGAAACGCAGAGGCCCACTGTGTCCATTAGTGTGATGTGATGTCATTTCCAAAGCCTGATCTTCAGCCAACGTGCAGCTAAGATTTATTTACATTCTATTTAGCCTTAGCAACATAACTGCATATCTGTTGGACGGACAGAAAGAAAGTGACAGGATCTGTGGTTTGTAGCTTCTGAGCTTTCGTCAGTGATTAATTTCACCAGTGAGGCAGAGCCCCTGCACCACCTCTCTGCAGGGGTCAAGCAGGCCTGCGCTACTCTCTTAGCATAGCTGCACGTGCGCCCAGTGCCTGTGGCTTTACGCTGACCTCTCAGATGGTCATTTGTCTTTGTAGTGAAAGATCTATGCACTGCAGCCCTGCAATGGTCTAGATGTATAGTGCACATTTTATACTGTCCTGTTGGTTTAGTATTTTATTCGACTTTATTCTATTCCATTGTTTTTCAGTTTTGCAGATCTTTGTTCTGTCCACTTTCTGCAGTGACAGAACAGTCTGACTAATAAAGGTTTATCTTATCTTATGGTCTGTTCTTTCTGATAGAATCTGACCACATCCTGCAATGACACTCTCAGTCACCTAAAGCAGTGGTCCCCAACCTTTATTGCTTTTCACATGTCTGCATATAGTAAACCTACAAGGTGGGTGAAGCTCAAAATGTGAACACTGATTGGGAGCACAAGGTAGACGTTTCTAATAAAGTGGACAGTTGCAAAGTCCAGTCGAGACATTTGGGCAAAATAAAAATGCTGTTTAGTATGTGTGTGGGTTTTATGTTTTTGTGTATGTGTATGCTTGTGTTTGTGTGTGTGTGTGTGTGTGTGTGTGTGTGTCTGTGTGAGAGAGAGAGAGAGAGAGAGAGAGAGAGAGAGAGAGTTAGACTCACATCGATCATGTTCCTCCAGCCATCAGTGCGACCGCTGAGCAGCGGTTCATTGTGAGCCAGGCCAGCATTATTAATGCACACGTCCACGCCTTGGTGCAGAGTCTTGATAGCCGAGAACATGGAGAGAATCTCTTCCTCATTAGACAGATCACACTTATATGGGATCAGGATACCACTGTAACCCGCACTCTGACACTCTGCTGCTAATTTCTACACAGAGACAGAGAGAGGGAGAGAGAGAGAGTGCGAGAGAGAGAGAGAGAGAGAGAGAGAGAGAGAGAATTGCATTA
>JBBPDB010000083.1:7841878-7870529 GCA_037974465.1 Brachypetersius altus
TTAATTTTCAAATTAATCGCGCGATCAATTTATTTTAAAACGTTAAAAGAAAATAAATTAACGCAAATAGTTAACGCATTATTTTTAACAGCACTAATATATATATATATATATATGGGATGTACAATATGTATGGCTCCACGTCCTGACATTGTATGAAAACAAACCAGTGTGTGTGTGCGTGTGTGTGTGTGTATGTGCGGGATGTGTCATGGGGCAATTTGAGACATGATTAAGCTGTCTTTACTAGCTCTGCAATTCTTGGCGACAAATTGGAGAGCTGCTTAGAGCTTCACTTGATGACATCATGGAAAAGAATTCCCTTTGACTGCATGGCATGAGCTCTGTTTAGAAGGGCTGCTAAGGAAGAGATGGAGTGAGAAATGACAGAGGGGTGACTCAAAAGAAGGATAATAGACAGAGGATTGAATGTGAGACCATGGGCCAATTTAAGATGGTTATTCCATACTAAGACACTAACTTGTTTTTGATAGTGACCTGCAACGCATCAGTAACAAATAAGGACAGCTGGAATAACATCAGTCTCTCAGCATTGTGCTTGTTTAAAGATCTAGAGTGATGATTTGATCCACCCCCTAAATTGCCTATAATGCATTATTACTGTTGGACCTATTTATAATGGTGTTTGAATTCATGTCTGTCAACATTTTTTGTGATAAGGAATAAACAAAGAAGCAAAAAGCTAATGGTGAGCTATCACGAGCTATCTGCGCTCATTTCTGCTTAACTTTTTTTCCAATTAGCAGGTAATTCCTGTTGTAGAAGGTCATGCTTTTACATTCACTAACCTGTCTTAATCCATATTCCTGTAAGATCAGAATAACATCACCATATTAGGAGAAAAAGGGGCTTTGAATTCTGGTTTAACCCAAGCAGCCATAGAGAAAATGGTGACTTTATGTGGTTGTTGCCATGAAGGCACTAATACGAAGGCCATTCACACACAATCACACACTCTGTTGTGGACATCTATGCATCACTATATTATGCTTATGTTGCATATAGACCTCTAGGTTGCCAAGGTCAGTGGAAAGTTCCATGGAGGTCAATGATTGCATGCAAAGATGTAAAGTTGATCTGACCAAGCCTTGTGCTGACTGTAGGCCTTGCGCCATGGCGGCATACACACACGCACCTTGTGTACCGTGGTCTTGATTTCTAGGAATCGCTTGCGCTTGCAGGACAAGCACTCTGAGATTAAGTTGCACACACTCACTCTCTCACGCTTTCCATATCCACATCTCCGCCACCCCCACTTCAACCTCTCCACCTCTATCTCTTCTATCCTCGACACTCATCGCTTCTTTGATTGGGGCTTGAGCTAAAGACCTCCTTGTCAGCTCAGAGCACATTCAAAACACCACAGGACAAAGTTTCCGTCTGCGGGATAAGAATACACAGCCAAATGTCACAGCGAAATGGGAGTTTATCAATGCAGTGATGTCAGTTCAAAAGTGTTCCAGGGTTCCAGGCCGAATTACACGGGTCTCTAGGTCTTCACAGACCCCTCCATTCTGGGAATGGGCTCAGAGGTTTAACCCTGTGAGAGGACAAGCTCCCGAATGCTGCTGGCTGTTTCTAATAAACCGAACTGATACGGAGCAGAATGTTCCAGTGAGCAGTTTGTGATGCAACACCATGAGCTTTACTGCTGTTTGAGTCCTCAGAGAGTCGATGTCCTTCAGTTTGTTAGAACACCAGCAAAGCTACTGTTTACAGACCGCTCTGCTGCTTCAGAATCTACACAGGATGTTTTCTTTTCAGCTGGTTAAAGGTAACGGTCTACTGTAGAATTTTAGGTGGTGACAGCCGTCTCCTGACCCCACGCCTTATAGGGCAAGTGCTCCTATCTCGGCCATGATGGAGGTAGAAAAAAGATCGAGACACATCGCACACACGCCCCCCACCAGGACAGATCAGCACCTGGGACAGCGATCGAGCGCAAGGGCGGTGTTACGAGAGGAGTCAAAACTGCCGGTGATCAAGAGAACAGGAGAATGACGGGTACAAAAGGGCCCGTAAGCAGCAGTGCAGGAGTTTGTTGTGGACTTTCTATGTGTAGGCTTACAGCAGCTTTCCCTGACCTGCATAAACTCAAACATAAAGGGCTTTCCATGCTGCTAAACGCAACAGATGGTAGATGCTTTTATCCAATGCAACTTCCATTCCCTAACTACAGAGGACAGTCTCCCTGGAGGAACCTGGGGTTACTGGCCTTGCTCAGGAACCCAGTGGTGGTTTGCTGATGGTAGGATTCAAACCCATGACCAGAGTATCCTACCTACAAGTATCCTACCCACTAGGCTGCCACCACCACCCCGGCACTTACAGTTCTGATACTGCAGATCCGTCTGCCAGATGGAAGGAGAGAGAACAATGCATGTGAGGGCTGGGAAGTGTCCTTCGCTATGCTGTTCACTTGCTGGATGTGTTTTGAAGAGGTGGGAGATGGCTGGAAGAGGAACCCCACCACCATGCCAAGTGTCCGCGGACCCACAAGTTATCTGCTCCACTACCTGTCCCAAGCCACCTGCACTGCAGCACATCTCCTGCACACTCCCTCGCACATCCTCACCACCACAAAATTGTAAATAAATACGACCTCTCTTTCACCATCCCATACTCCCAGACTCGTGCCCTCACCAGTTAACATTGCCCACAATATTTATACTAACATTTTTATATTGTCTAATTTTGTCTCCAGTACCTACTATCTAGGACTCCCACATCAGTTCCCTAAGAGTCACATGAAACTCCATCTCATCTTTTCAAACTACCGGCAAGGGAACATCATTGGACAGCGTAATGCCCTTGGAGGAGAAAGCTAACAGCTAATTATGTTATGTCAGCTAACAACACACTCATACTGTCTAGCTTCATGCTGAGATCCATTCTACCCCCAAAGAGAAAGAGAGAAGCCAGTTGAGGTGTCGAACTCCTGGCCAATGCTTAGGAAAGGTGTCCCACCCAGGAGCAAGAGCCTCACAGTCAACATTAGGAATAATGTTGAATAATTGTTCCAGCTCTACAATCATTAATGTAACTGTAGTCATTCAAGCTAAATGCTAATGTGCTCCACATATACTTACATCCCAACAAACAGAATATAAACTGGTGCATTTTCATGTGTTGCATGTAAATTTGAGGCTAATGGGACGTACACATTAAGATGGCAGCAACAAGTGTTGTGTGTTTATTTGAGCTTGAGTTGTGTCTGTTGCAAAGTGGGCGATATTAAGCATCAATAGCTAAGCAGCATGCAAGCAAACAGATCAATTTAGATGCATACCATTAAAAAAATAAATTGTATAGTTAATTATTTACATTAATAAAACGTTATGATGTTTCCATTGATGTGTCACGGTTGATGATCAGGTTCTTGCTTTTTCTTGGAATTGAGATAAGAACTCTGGAGTTGAGAGAGATATTTTAAGACCAGCTGAAAAAGACTTGGACCTGAAACATTAAACCTGCACTGCAGGCCTACAGCTACATAATTCGATTTCTGGAGCCTGTATCATCTCACACTGTAATGCAAGAAGATGCTGAATTGAATTAGGGTTCTGACTAGACTGGTTTACAAATCAAATCCATTTGTCACATTATACACAATAAATCTGCTTGCATTTTCTATCATGCTAATGAAATTAATGAAATTGCCGGTTTGCTTTTTTTGCGAGCTGAAGGCATGACTACAGTCAGACAGAAAAAGCACATAGACAACAGTAAACATACAGCTCTGTAAAAAATAAGAGACCGCTGCAATTTATTTTAAATCAGCATCTCTGAGTATGATAACCATTCCATGCCAGTGTCTGTTAAAGTCCTGCACAAACACATCATTCTGCTTTATGAGGTACTGATTAGTGATCACCTGAATCACATCTTATTTAATGAGGAAAAGTATAAGAACACTGCTGTAATCAACACTTTCCTCCAGCAATGTGACCAGTCGGACGGTAAAACACTACTAGAAGTTTGTCAAAGGTAATTCTTGCCATGTAGTTTAGGAATGAGGAAGAGATTTGTTTTCTTAGAATCATTCAAGTTCTGTAAACATTGCACCATTTCTCTTATTTTGATGTTTTGTCATTTCCTTTAAAATTATGCTTTAAAAAACAATATATTTCTTAAAAACTAAGGCAAACTATTCAGTTCAATACTTTTGATGAACCTGAGAAGCTGAATGTTTTTGCAGTGGTCTCTCTCTCTTTTATTTTAAAGAAACTTTATATGACTGATTGATTGCCTTATTTTATTTAGCAATTTCCTACAGGATCAATAAAGTTTTCTGATTTTAATAAATGAGCAAAGTGGAAATGCTACTGTGTCACAAAGTTCTATCAATTTTATTGTATGAATGCATGCCATAAAAAAGACGGTAGGAAGGTAATGTTAGCTTACCAGTTGCATCCTAATGATTGTACTTCATCCAAGCCTCACACGTGAGTTTGACTGGAGCAGGACGTACAGCATATTTAGCTATTTATATACTTAAGTTTTGATTTATATACTTAAGTTTTGTTGCATAGCACAAAAACGATCAGGGGATGCTAGCTTAGTGAAATATTATTATTATTATTATTATTATTATTATTACTACATGTGCCTTTATTTGTGGCTTTGATTATACTCAAATAGAAGGTAAACAGTCTAACCAGTGGTCTGGTGCTTAGGAAGTTGCCCGTGTGATTGGAAGGTTGTGGGTTTGAATCCCAGAACTGCCTGTGACACCACTGAAGTACCACTGAGCAATGTGCCGCCACACACTGCGCCCCGGGCACTGTGTCGCTGGCTGCCCGCTGCTTTACTTGGTGAATATGTTAATTGCAGAGAATAAATTTCAGGGACAGATACAAGCGGAGTATAATGGAGGCGAAACTTCCAGAACTGACTGAACCCACAGTGAGTCAACACCAGAGCGACAGCATGGCATTCAAGGCCACGTGTATAAACAAGATCTTAATTCTTCAGGACAGCCAGCCACTCTCCAAGGTGCTGAAACCGCACCCTCAGGCTAGTTTCAGCACCTATATTAGGAACAGACATCTTGCCTGCAAGGTAGATAATTCTGGAACCAGGCCCAGTTGGCTCCTGATTAGCCAGCTGAGCTGCCGCCACTTATGTAGTAGTACCACTGGCCAGCCCAGTGGCTTCACTTTGCTGTACACTAAAAATACACTTGGTACTAAACTGCTTTACTTCTAGTCTAGAGTTTATATTAATTGTTTATTTATATATGTGTCTTTGTAAAATCTGAAGCCTAGCTGTCTCGTCTCACTGCATATATGTGTATACACTATATGGACAAGTATTGGGACACACCTGTTTTCAGGGTTTGAGCTAGGTCCCTTACTTCCAGTGAAGGATTCAATTCAATTCAATTCAATTTTATTTATATAGCGCTTTTAACAATGGTCATTGTCACAAAGCAGCTTTACAAAAATGAAGTAAATGTGAAATAAATGTGTGTGTGTGAGTGAAATGCCTCTGATGAGCAAGCCAAGAGTAACGGCGACAGTGGCAAGGAAAAACTCCCTAATCTGGGGAGTTTAATGCTTAATGCTTCAGCATACCAAGACATTCTGGACAACACCATGCTTCCAAATTTGTGAACACAGTTTGGGGAAAAACCTTTTCTATTCCTGCATGACTGTGCCCCAGTGCACAAAGCAAGCTCCATAAAAACATGGGTGGATGAATATGGTATGGAAGAACTCGACTGGCCAAAGTTTACTTTGACTTTGACATCATCTGCGACTAAACCAACTTTTGCACCAAATAAAACGGACTTAGTCACCCACCGACACACAAAAACTCTTCATCCAAAGGAAACAATGGGACGGTCTTTTTGAACGAGGCACAATACAGGACTGCCAATCAGGATAGAGATCATTTACATTCATCAGTCAAGGCTAATGTCATTCCATAATTTCTATGGTGACCATCTAGCCAGACTCTTTCACAAACTGTTATTCTCTGCCTTCCCTCTCGAGACCCAGGGCAGTGACTGCTGCCAGAGTTCTCTCCTTTCCTCCGGTCATGCATGGCCGTGCCTCCAGGGGTATCGGAAGCCGGGTGAATGGTCCACTGATCTTCAATCACAGTGGACAGTGGACCCACACCATCTGGTTGTTACACAGTGTGTGTTTACATTCTTGCGGTTGAAACCCAGGGAAAATAGCAGTGAAACCAAACACTCCAAGGTTAATGTGTCACACTCTCAGACCTAAAGTATGCAGATGTTTTTACACTTACACTTCTCAGCTATGACTGAGAAGAGTCACAAAGGTACCGTTGTTCTCATTTGTAGGGTAAAGAAACTAACTGAACCACACAAATTCAGCTGATATTACAAGGATCCGTCAGGAAAACAAACTTGTTTGCTCCACTAGATGTTACAGTAGACAATATAAAAATCTTTTCTGAAATCTAAAAAACCTTTGAAATCCATTTAGAATTAGTTTAAAGAAATAAGACATTAAGACGCAAGTTTCTATTGTTCTATTAAAACAATATAGGATTCTTTAACAATAAATATTGGATACATTTTAACACACTGCTTTGGCATTAATTATGCTTACACCAGGCACTGTGGTCTTGATTTGTCACCTAACCCCTAAAAAGAAAATGAATATTTAAATTTCTTTCTATTTTTAACCTTCTATTTTTAACAGCATTACAATAATATGAAGCTTCTCTATGCTGTACACTTCAGTACTATCAATAATTGATTTAAAGAACCCATATCATAAATATGTTTCTAGTCCTAATCCATACAGGTCATATAAGGAAACTAAGATCTTTTTTAAATGGACACCACCAATTCATGTTAAAAATATAAGGATGGCTTATTTGGGAAAAAACCCCCAAAAAAAACAACAGAACAGACAATCAGAACAGAGACGATCCGTCTTAAAGGCACAGAAACTAAATCTGTTTAATTCTAAGGGTCATATGTAATGTAATGGTCATGTAGTAATAAATGCCCATTTGGATGCATAAAAACAAACAAATGTTTTAAAAGTGGACCTGAAAGAAAAAAGATTAACATGAAATATTTAGTAAATGGGACTTCTAAACAGGCTAACACTACAAAATACATTTCTGTCTTCAGTCCACTAGACATAAGTAATTATTAGTTTCATCATTCTGATAACTAGTAGTGATCCTACAAATTATATCCATGCTGAAGAAAAATTCTGGCATTATGACTGCCTTAATAAAAAAAAACAGGGATATAAACGTTTGTATGGGAAACGTGCCATTATTTAGATGGTAGTGTTGAATGTATAGCCACAGTACTTTGAAGAAGTCCGTCCGAAAACCAACCTTCAGAAAAAAACCTTCAGCAGCTTCTTTCACTGTCATTATAGTGATTACAGCTATTGATCTTCTTAAGTTTGCTTTTTATAATTTTTTGTAGGCAAAAAAGGTGCAGCTTCTCATCGAGCTTGCATGGAATTTCGGAACCACTCCAATGTCAAAACTTCAGGGACTCGAGCATTGATATAAGGGGAGAAAGAGATAGAATGGTCGAGTCACCTTAAAAATGCGTGTCAGAGAGAGAGTCTGTGACAACACGGATAAGGGAGTGGACAAAAAGCCACAAAAAGCCCAAAAACCCAAAGGCAAAGAAATGAACGGGGAGCAAAACAGACTTCAAGACACTAAAGGTCAGCTCGTTTATAAATAAAATAGACATGTGTCACTGTTTGTTGTGGTTTAAATAATCAGCTATGAGGTCATCCGCCCATAACTGCCTTGGTAAGAGTCAGTGACTTTGAATCAGAACAGCGTGGTTCGAATTTCCAGGGTTTTGTTCTTTACACAAACCACTCTCTGGGTGTTATAGCAACCACGCAATGACGCTTCTCTTGGAAATGCATCTAGTTATGTCTATCCCCTAGAGCAGTCTATCACTGCAATGTGCTCATCCCAGCCCTTATTTCAGGCTTTTGTTAGTGTCAGCCCTCACTGATTATATGTGATTGTGGACCAGTTGTACAGACAAAACTCTGCTCATAACAATAGTAAGGTGTGTCTCGGCATACATGTAAGAGTAGAAAAGACCTTTAGCACAGCATTAGGATGACAGCATAGCCCCCAGATGTCTTCACTGCTGTACTGCTGAGATTTCTAAATGACTGTGAGGGCTTACCAGAGGCTCGTGAGAGGTCAAGGGCAGAGGCCCGGGCAGAGGCCTGAGCAGATCGTGGTCAATGATTGACAAGGGTCTGAGATTAGCTGAGTCTAAGAAATGGAGTGGGTGGGCATGAGTGCGGTCTTCACGCTTTACCAACTATTGAGCAAGTCAGATTAGACACACCAGAGAAACAGCATGAGTACAGCATTACCACATGGAGTTGATTTAAAGATAAGATAGATAAAATGACCCTTTATCAGTACCATGGATGGGAAAGTTGCATTGTTGTATCTTTTGATTGCATTTTTCACACTGTAATATTGCACCAAAAATATTTCACATGTTGCACGAGAAATAGTACACTTAAAAGAATCCTGGCTTGTGATTGTAATAGCTTGTGTGTATGTGTGTGTGTGTGTTTGTGGTAAACTGTCAGATGATTATAAAGGAAAATAAAGAAGGATAATAATAATAATAATAATAATAATAATAATAATATTAAAATAAAAAAATAAATAATAATAATAAAATAATAATAATAATAATAATAAGTTACTTTTATATTGCGCCTTTCACAAACCCAAGGTTGCGTTACATAGCAAAATAAATTAAAAAAAATTAATCCATTTTACATAGGCATGGTGGAAGAGAAATATTAATTGAAAAGAAAGGTCTTCAGATCACATCTGAAATGATAGCAGTCTGCATGAAATCAGCCAACAAAATAATTTAGGGGGCATGTAAAGGAAGTTAAGAGTCTTGCGTACCACTTTAATGTTAGAAGGCATGGCAGGCACAGCTAATATGATCCCAACATTCTGATTATTACCAAGTGATAGATCCAATTAAAATCAAAGTCATGTTATGACTGAGGCTTCAAAAAGTATCAAAATGTTAGTGTCTACAGGTGGGTAATATGTTGAAATTTATCATTATTATTTTAAATGACACTGCATAATGCATATTATTGACAGCATCAGTCTTTAAATAACAGACCAAAGCCAAGTAAAATGTTGTGCTCATGGATCATGATAACGTTTTTTACATGCACTGCTGATGCTTTTGTCTGTTTTACCGCATCTTCAAATATCGTAATGTTTATGTTGGTACCCCCCCCCCCCCCTTTGTAGCTATAACAGCTTCCACTGTTCTTGGAAGGCTTTCCATAAGATTTTGGAGAGTTTCTGTGGGAATTTGTGCCCATTCATTCTGTAAAGAATTTATGAGGTCAGGCACTGATGTTCAATAGTCCAAATGTCTTGGTACGTTGTAGCATTAAGACAGGAAGTTAGGGGCCTAACCCTAACCCTGAAAACAGGTGTGTCCCAATACTTTTGTCCATATAATCTATAAACATGTATACAGCGAAAAGGCTCCAGATTTGTATAAAGTACAAAGACACAGAGTAAATACATATAAATAAACGATAAAGTCTAAACGTGCAATTTAGTACAAAGTTCATTTTTTCATTAAAACTGCCCTTCACTGGAAGTAATTGAATTCAGTGATTGAGAGGTGTCCCAATACTTTTGTTCATATTAGTGTAGTCCGCATAGATGGTGAAGCAGATTTAGGCCTCGACAGACGTCCAGGGTGCGATAATTTCAGGGTAAATCAGACACTTACCTCTATTTTGTCCACGTTTCGTGCACAGCCCACCACCTTCATGCCTTGCTGGACCAGAGCCCGAGCCACAGCAGCTCCGATCCCCACAGAAGCTCCTGTTACCAGCGCCACCCTGCCCTTCCACCGCTCCATCCGAGAGTTTCTGGGGTCCTCCGGACGCTGGACCTGTTTGTGTGTGTGATATAGATGTACCCCACAGCCCTCCCCGATCCTCTCTCTCTCTCTCTCTCTCCAGGAGAAGGCAGTGATAAGGAAGCCTCGGTCCCTACTGCCCAGGATTAAATATTAGACCTCAAACTGAAAGACAACACTTTGTTTGATGACGCCGCTTGCACCAATTTTCAGGCCAGCCTGAGTCTGTATGGCTGTTATAGACTTCTGAAATAGAAAAGGTCAAAAATATTATTGCACTCAACTATTGTTCATTATATGAAAAATACAACTAGATATAACGTAGTATATATATTTTAGCAACTTTATAAAGATATGAAAGGTGTTATGTTGAGCGTGCGCCATCTAGAGGACAACGAAAATAATACACATATAAATACTAACTATACTATAAGGACAAAAGTAAGGGTCTCTTAATCAGAATCAGAATCAGCTTTTATTGCCAGGAATGTTCACACATACGAGGAATTACTTTTACTGACAGAACAAGATGACAGTGGCGAGACAAGACACAGGTAATAAACAGGGTTTAGGCCCCAGACCCCTACTTCCAGCGAGGGCGATCTTAATTCTGCACCATACCAAGACATATTGGACAATGTCATGCTTCTGTATGTGTGGGTACAGTGTTTGGGGAAAGCCCTTTACTATTCCAGCGTGACTGTGTCCCAGTGCACAAAGCAAGCTCCATAAAAACATGGTTTAATGAGTTCAGTGTGGAAGAACTTGACTGGCCCGCAGAGGCCTAACCTAAACCCCATCCAGCACCTTTGGAATGAACTGGAATGGAGATTGCGCGCCAGGTCTTCTCATCCAACATCAGTGTTGCTATAATGGGCACAAATTCCCACAGAAACGCTCCAAAATCTTAAGCCTTCCAAGAAGAATGGAAGCTGTTCTAGCTGCAAATGGGAGGGCAACTACATACTAAAGTCTATGTATTTGAATGCAATGTCCCTCAGGTGTCCCAATACTTTTTGTTCATGTTGTGTATTTCTTGCAGAAAAAAGTTAAAATCTTACTCAAAATTTGCTAGCGATTATAAAAAAGAAGTTTGTTTATCAAGCATGAAAATCCATAGAATTAAATGCAAAGTAATGATATTTCGAGCACGTTCCATTTTGTAGTCTCTCAAATTTAAACCAGTGCCTTTTATTATGCATTGCAGGACGTTTTCCTAACACAGTAAGAAATAAAGTATATGCATTTTATTTACTTTTTCCAAAAGTGAACTCACATGTGTCTAATACTAAAAAAAGTGTTAAATCTTGAAGTATTATTACTGGGCACTGTTTAGCATTTTAACAATATGCAACCATTCCACCATTATTTATAAAATTAATTTAAGGCAAAAACCACTGTAAAACACCATGACTGAATAATAACCATGAAGAAATGGTCAAATCTGCAGCAGTCTCCTTTAAGGTAAAACCATTTTTTGTAGGAAAAAAGCCACTCTTAATGCATATTAATAAATATTCTTTATTATGTAAATTTTGCACATCGCGCTCAACATTACACCCAAACATTCTTATAAATGGATGTTTATCTTTCTGTAAAATCTTTTATATGCAGATATTTTCATTTCTGTACACAATTTATTGGTACAATTTTTTGCCACTAAAATGAAGCGTCACAGTCAGTGAAACAACTTGGGAAAATAAAGAAGTGTTTAGTGAAACGAGACAAGAAGACTACCAACATCTAACCCTACAGTCACAGCTTGCAAAGCTTAACAATTCATCTGCGCTCTTAATAAATCCCATTCCTTAAATCAACAAGTCCGGGAACAGAAATCAAACAAAAATATATTGCCAGGTTCAGAGAGGAGGTGTGAATGAAAGAGTAGAGGGATAGAGAGGAGTTTTAAAAAAGGTGAGGGAAAAAAAATAGAAAGAGAGCGAGAGGGAGAGCGAGAGAAGTGATATGCATGGAAGGTTGTGGGGGTAAAGAAGTACTTTCCATTGAACAAGACAAAGCTCCAGAACTCATTCTTTAACAGTAAATGATTTTTCTTCGTTTTTCAAAAAAAGCAGCACAGCAGTGCTAATCGTGAGTGTTTTTGCCCCTGTTCGTAAAACAGTGTTTCGTATAGTTGAAACTGCTCGCAAGGAGTCACTCTCCTCCGCACACAGTGGAGTGGCAGTATTTGGTGAAGCGGTCCTTCAGGTGCTGCCGGTACTGGTCTCTTGTGGTGTAGAAAGACTTGTTCTCTTCCACAAATGACTGGATCTCGTCCTGCGTTAGGCAGTTCTCTTCATCTGATGAAACTTCTGCTTCATTCTGCTTGTCCACACATTACAGATTGATTATAAAAAAATTAAGCAGTCAGTTTTCCCCCAATTACAACTCAATTACACAATTCATTTTATTCCTCTAAAATAAGTCATCTCCAAAATACGTCACAGTAAAGCGTTTGTAATTGGCTTAGTACTGGAAATGACAAATAAGCTTAATATTTGCAAACAAACAATTAAATAAAAAGAAACCTAAAAGCTTGGCACCTTAACTCAGAATTCAACTGATGGTCATAATGGCTTTGAATATATAAATATAAACGTCAAAAACCTAATTTTCTGGCAAAAACTAAAATGCTTAGATAATTAAAAATGTGGTGGGTTATACTCACCAGCAGCTCCATGAGACTCTTGGTGGTGAGGTCTCCTTGTGTGCAGGTGTCTGCTGGGAGCAGCTGACCGAGAACCAGGCCACTGATGCCCTTCTGATCAGCCCAGGGAAGCTGCTGAGCACCGCAGCACAGCTTCGAGCATGCTGTCTCTTTGTTCTGGCAGCTGTGTGTTGATGAGGTCGTAGGATCATGCGTGCCTTCTAAACCAGATGAGCCTCTCCTACTGCTTTCTGACGTGCAGCGCTCTGATTTTGAACACTGTCACAGGAGAAAAGTGGAGGACTTTAGAACAATGAACATACCAAGTGTTAACCCAAGGTGATGGCGGGTGGATATTTGAGAGCAGGTCTATAACGTGGTGTTAAGGTTCTTGTACATGAACCACGCAGGAATTTATAATAGTAAGGTGGGAAGCGCAAGTTTGAACGCAAGCAACACCCTGCTGGGTTGAGGTCTATTAAATTCTTTGCATTTGTGCAAGGAGTATATTTTGAACATGATTCAGAAATAATGCAAATGTTAGCCTTTTGATTTGCCAGTGTGAAAACATTGTCTGATGGTGGGTTGATGTGAGACCACTAAACTATATGGCAGAATCCCTCAGAAAATAGTACAGCATGTAGGACAATGAAGACATATCAAGTGAAAGCGGCCTGTGACCGCTTGCTGTCACTCACGTGTTCTGTCCCACACATGGAGCCCTTGCTCTTCCTTTTTTTCTTGTTCTTGCCCTTGGTGTGCTCTTCTGAGTTTGCCCAGCACTCCAAACAGCTGTCAATGCCATCCTCCTCTTTATCCTCAGAGCAGTGATGATTGCATGAGTACTCACCTGCAGGAACAGAGCGGTGTGGTGGAAATCTTTGAGGGAACTGAAGATTCTATTTATTTATGTAAGACTATTTAAGTAAACTAAAAGGCTCAAACAATATGCGGTTTAGTTTTAAGTCCATGAGCAAAAGGTTAATCTGAGTTAATCAGCAGCGCCTAGAATGGTGAAGCCCTGCAGCAGAGAAAGACTTGGTACCCGTTTCATCATGGTTGCATATACCCTCTGTGCATGCCACGTCGGAGCCTTCTCTGGAGCCTGTCTCGCTGCCCTCTATACTGGAGGAGTAGCCACAGTCGCTGTGATGAGATGATAAACCTGCATACACATACATGATCCGTATGGGAGTCAATTTTGGTATACATTCACTAGTATATATATAAGTGACATAATAAGATATTTCTATTTTAGCAATGAGGGTCGTCACAGAGATTCTTCATACTTTTCTTAGTCTTGGGTGAGCTGAGGAAGGAGGTGGTGGGGCAGCTGCAGGAGTTCTCACTGGGGACGATCACTTCTACGCTGCCTCCAGATTCTTCGCCGCTGCCACATGACTTACAGCTACCGTCCACCGACTCCGTCGAACCCTTCAGAGGAAGAGAGGAGGCAGAGAAATGTAAGTGTGCAAAACCAGCCATTATATATCACACACAAAACACAAATGTTAAAAGAACAATATCACACCAAAAAAATAGGTTGGGCCATGTAGACAAAGCACCCCCCCCCCTTTAAATGCCACTTCCAGGACAAAGCGTGGTATATTTCAGCAAAATTATGTGCCCTGATTTAAAAAAAATAAAATTAGCCATAATTCTTAATGGGTACAGTCCTAATATTTAAGCAAACAACTGGCACATATAACCACACTGTAGCAGGAAAAATCCAGACACTAGAGGCTAAACATTTCAGACAAAACAAAGGGTTCTGAAAGAGAAAGATACTTGTACCTCGTCCAGGCTCTTTTCTTTGTCTCCCTCAGCCTCTTGTTCAGACATGTCAAAGCCACACTTGTTTTTGCGTCTGTTCTTGCGTTTCTGTCTCTTCTTCTCCTGCTTCAGCTCTTTTGCACGCTCTTCCTCAGACAACTCCTCACAGAGCTGCTCCAAACGGCTGATCCCCTGCACTTTCTCCACCGCCATCTATACAGGCAGAGAGTCATTTCAACACTAGAGAAAACTGTTTGAAACGAGTCAGGACACATCCCATTTTCATTCACATTACCATTTCTCTAGTTCCATCCTTAAATTTTGATTTAATGACCTTGACAAAAAAAAATATATGAAGAGTCTGTAAAACACCAGTGTTAGTACCTCAAAGCTTTTGCGCAGCGCATCAATGCCGAGGTAGAACAGTATCTGCCAAGTCTGTTCCTCAGCCCGCAACTTCTGCCAGATCCTGTGCAGCCGCTCATACAGGTGAATCCCCAGACACGTCAGTACCTCTTCCTGCGCTATATCAATGGTCTTAGCGTGCCTTTCCCTGCGCCTGCAAATAACCACAGCCACAGCCAACCATTCAGTCTACATAAAATCCAGGACTGCAAACCCAAGAGGGGGTATTTACTACTAGCACATAAAAAGCAATTACATACATTTAGTAGTAAACTGTGAGAAAAAACAAAACAAAACAAAAAAAAAACCCCTAAAAACATGCAACCAAAAGAAAACACGTCAGATACTTCACATCTTTAACAATAACAATTAGACAAAAAAAAACCTAGGACTAAATTAGCTCAGCTGACTCACTCGTAGCCACCAGCAAACTCTGGCTCTGCCCGGCCCAGTAGATGAGCAATGAAGTCGGTCTCGCAGCAGACATGGATGTGGCGCTCGTGTGGGCAGCAACGCAGGCCTTCGTACAGTGCTGCACAATAGCCTTTCTCCTTACTGCAGTCTAGCTCACCCACCAGGATGTTGTAGGCCCTCAGCACCTTGTTCTTACAGTCTGTGCAGAACCTGATAATCACAGCAGAAAAGACAAGGGGTTGGAAGAAAAACATTTGGTCAATCAAAGAGGGTCTGTTGCAGCAGCTGGTGGCCTGGTGGTTAGGGAGTTGCCCCTGTGATTGGAAGGTTGTGCATTTGAATCCTAGGACTGTTAGTGATCCCACGGAGTTACCCCTGAGCAAAACACCGTCCCCACACACTGCGTCGCTGGCTGTCCACTGTTTCATTTGGTGAACGTGTTAAATGCAGAGAAAGAATTTCACATTATTCACACTGTGTGCTGTGGTGTGTTCACACGTGACTATAAGGAGCCACTTTATTTTAGGATTTTAGTATGAACGATTATAGTGTTACAAACTCTAACAGAAGTGTGGCTTACAATATGTTATCTGAGATGCTTATCCTAACCAGGATCACAGGGTGGGAAGGGGGTGCTGGAGCCAATCCCAGCAATTGCTACCGAGACGATAATTTTCACACGCACAGTCCACCTGACAAATCTTGTGCCTGTGCAAGGAAACTGGAGTACCCAGCAGAAACACAAGGACCCAGGGAGAAAGTACTCTCAGCTGCCCTGGCTGGGAATCAAACCCAGAACCTTTTTGCTGTGAGGTGACCCACTGTGCCACCCTGCCACCTTCCAAATAAAATAACATGTAAATGCTTTGACTCTGTAAAAGAATAATCATCCCAACACTAAGTAAAGGAAAATTATTTTTTACTTTACTAAGTAAAATTATTTATGTGCTAAAGAACGGTTTGATGCACATTTGAGTGCTAATTTCCCAGTGGAAAAAAAAACAAAACAGATCAGTAGCAAGCAACAAATCAAAGCCTATATATCTCGCAACCGAGTTTGATTGCAAGTATTCTGGGCATCACAGACAACTTATGTGCCATGATGAGTGAATTTCAAGCCTATGGTGTTCGCCATGCAGTAGGTTTACCTGTGTTTTCTCAGATATGTTTCGAGAGTCTCCAGCAGATAGGCACTGTCGATCAGAACCACTTCATCCCGGCACTCCTGAGACATCAGCTCCCATATATCCATCCAGCTCCCTCTGCAACACGTAGCCAATCTCCATGGTTACCAAACACTCAGTCACCACAGCTACCAACCAACCAATTAAGCAAACTGAACAGGAATGAAGTATGGATACATATTCTCACTTGTTGGGATGTTCAGTATTTAAAAGAATTGGCTTAAAATGATAATATTCATGCAAGATCTCAGACCAAACATACAATTTCCATTAAACCATACGCACACCCACCTCTTGTTCCCAACACCTCTGTTAAGTAAGAGCTGACAAGTTTCTCTGCACCATTTACGCACTAACCAACAACTCAATTATTTGAAATTTTGAAGCGTGAATTGAATTCCCCTTTAACGATTATTTATACTGTCTCCCCAGAAGCTATGACCACTTGACAACAAAAGTAATGCCTTGTCTAGGCTAAAATTGCTCACAACTTTCACAGAACTGAAAGGCAGCAGTGTGCGTTTCAAAACACTGCTTTCTTGTCTACTAGTAACAGGTGGGTACAACTATACAGGAAACTTACCCTAAAGGCTTGGGCTTGTGTGTGTCTAAAGAATGCAGCTGACAGCGTTTGTTCTTTTTGCTTTTTGGAATGGCCTCAATAATGTCATTCATCTTTGACCTGTAAAGGATACCAAAATACACATTTAATGACATTCTTTAAATAATAATAGAAATAATTATTAATAGTCACACAAGCACACAACACAGAAAATCCTCACGCTGTATTTAACCCTTTCACCAAGGGAGGCAGAGGGCACCCGGTGGGGAACAGTGTGTGGGGACGGTAAAGTGCTTAAGGATACCTCAGTGGTGCTTGGGATTCAAACCCACAACCTTCTGATTGCAGGGGCAACTCCCTCACCACCAAGAGACCAGCTATTATAGTAAGAGTAATAATTAAAATAATATTAATAATACTAATAATAATAATGTGTCCATGAAGCAACCATCCTATGCACATTCAGACAGACTGCACACTCTCACCCGTGGATGTAGAAAAGTGTGTAGAGTTTGCAGGGGTCAGTTAGGCAGGCCCTGGTGACCGACAGCACTCCAGCTGAGCTCACAGTCAGCGGCTCCAGGGCGAAGTAGCCCGAATCTGTGAGCTGGGAGAAGAGACGCTCCACACTGCGTCTGCAGCCCACGCACGGAACCAGCTGTGGGAGCGTGCTAAACACCTCCCGTGACATCACCATCAGCGCCATGTTCAGGTCCTGCACCATCAGCGCCCTGATATGGTCCTGCTGCTTCAACATGCTGTGGTGCTGTGAACGGCAATGACAAACCATCAAATGACACACCGCTGCCAGCTTCCAGTGACATTTTGTTTAAAAAGCAAAATATCAAGAAGCTTAATGGGTCTTTTGTCAATTCTAGTCAGCCTTTACTGTCATCCATCCACACACAGTATATGAATGAACGAAATTGTGTCTCTTACAGTCCAGGTGCACGGACTGCACAAAAACAATGCATGAAATGAAGACACAATGTACAACATATAAACAATGCTATGGTCCACATCAGAGTACAAAGTAGCAGCGTATTATGATGTGAAATATCTAGAGGGAGGGGGCTGAAGGCACTGGATGGAGTTTAAGAGGACCTGGAGTTGGGTGGTGATAGGGATTCTGGGGGAAGGTGGCGTTGCAGCACCTGGCTGTGTTTGTCCTGATGCTACAGAAGTCCAATTAAAAAGGCACTCAGATGGACAATATTTTTTGGAGGGAATCCATTTATATCAGCAGTTATTACACAACATGGGCTCATAACACCAGCTGGTATACTGTACAATTACTCCCTCAGTGCGTCACTCTTCATCCTGGCACCGCCAGGCAAAGTGATCTTTGCGTAATCAACCTTACCTCAATAAACTGCTTCATCTGTGAACTGTTAATCTGATGGCTGTCAAAGTCCAGCACGATGTCAGAAAACTCCATCACCATCTACAAGGAAGAAACAGCAGGCACATTCTTATGAAATACATGCTCATAAAACAAATACCCAAATATTTTAAAGTATAAACTCAGCTGTACCAAATATGACTTAAGTGTGTCTTCCTGTCAGTAGACCAGTTACAATAAAATGACTTAACACAGAAACCCTCTATCTTTAAGAACCTCCTCAGGACTCTCCCTTGGTGAGCACCTTTGCTCCTACTACTACTACTCCCTATCGAAAGATTTAGCATTTCGATCTATCCTCTGGTGCAACATGAGTGTTTCATTATATTGTATGTCTCTGTACAAAAGCATCTGTCACATGAGTGTAATGTAATGTAATATTAGCTTGCTAGCATCTTTAGCAAGAGGCCCGATGTGGTTAACTAGGGTGGATATTTCAACCCTTTTCTAAGATCAGCTGCAAAAGGACATTTCTGTCCCTTTAGGAGATGACACGCATGGACTTGCTCACCGTGAGGGTGTCATCGATATATAGAGGGATCTGCCGTGCCAGGAAAGGGTAGTCCTCCTCCCCATCTCTGCACACAGCTACCAGGCGTGCCATCTCTCTCTCTCTCTCCAAGCTCGTCCTGTGTGTTACAGACTTAGTCAGACATGCATTCTCGCCCCCCCACCAAACCTACGAGCTTTCTCATAAACTCCTATCACACTGAGCCCTTCCACCACTGTCACCAGCCACTGAGGCACTTCCAAGCACTTTGTTTATGTATACGTAACTGAGCAAGAGCATGCTAATGCTGTCTCAGTTAGCCAACGGGCTAAACAGTCTGTTAAGGATTATTAGCCTGCTGGGGACACTCTACTCTGGCAAAGAGGCTTAGCTACAGCTAACTTACTTAAAGACTAGCCTTATATGTGGCTACGCCCAGAGGCAGCTTAACGTGTTCTTGTGTAAAAAAAAATACTTTAGTCAGTGCTGCTACCTGAGAAGTTAAGAAATAAATAGCCATTAATAAACGGAGAGATTATCAACTGAGGATGATTTCTAGGCATCATTTCTGAACTAGCTTATGTTAGCAAACTTAACCTCCACGCTTGAATTAGTTATAAAACATCGTTTTGATCGCATAAACTGATAATCCCGCGCTTGCAGCCTTGGTTTTAGTAATTACGCATTTTGCTTCTTTATATTATAGCATGAGAGTCTCCACATAAACACAATTTATCTGACACCTAGCAGGTTGCTAACATGCTAAACAGACTTGCTGTCAGTTGACACGGCTTAAGTTTTTGGCTGAAAGTTACTCAAATGAGAAGCCAGAGTGTACAGCAAAATCCCCAGAGGACAAAAACGCAGCTTTATAACAAAATGTGACAAAGTTTGTCAGGAAGTGTGGCTTGTTTGAGGGAGTTCAGCTAACATGCTAACTAGCTAAGTTAGCCGTGAGAGCTAACGTTAGCTAGCTAACCAGCGAAAGTCAATAAAAACAGAGGATAAAAGGTGAATATAATGCCAGGACAAAGGTAAAAGTGTCATTCTGCAAGAGGAGAAATGGTTAAAGTCAGTAGAAGTGGTAGAAGACAACAGTGAGACGACTAAAAGCGTGTACTAACCTTCCTGAAGCTGCAGAGTCTGGAGGAGCAGCTGAGCAACCTAACTTAACACACAGCTCTCTCTTCTCAGAGACACACAGAGGAAGAGACTTCAACAACATAAACTACGCAACAAAAACTACACAAAACATCAACAAGACCTCCAGAGTCTGCTCTTCTTTTTTAAAAGTTTGTTTAAAAACAAACAAGTCCGACACAGAGGAGAACTCGGAAATCTAGTGTGTTTTCGCATTTAAAAAAAAAATGCCTTTTCTTTTTAAAAACAAAAAAATAAACATTTTCTGAATGTCTTCATTTTTACATTTAAACGAATCCACACACAATCTGTTGCATAGAAGTTAAAAGTTTAATTTAAAAGTTAAGCATTTAATTATTTATTAATGTTTACATTTTAGTGTTTACATTTAAAATGTCCTTTTGGTTCTCACTGGATGAAGTTTTAAGTTTCGGATTTTAATCAACAGACATACGTACATACACAAATACACACACACTCTGTAACTTAAATGTTAAAGGTTTAATCCAAGCACAGATTAAAAACGAATGAGTTTATTTATTTAATTGAAATATCAATATTTTTTGTTCTAACTGGATTCACTTTTAAAGTAACAATTTTAATTGGAAGACATACACAAAAACGAACATACAGTTACATAAAAATGAAAACTATAAGTATAAGTATCTTTTAATATCTTGTCTTTCATACACCAATATATTTGTTTCAATCTATTTCATGATTTTTTTAAAATTATTTGGATATTCTGAATATCCTTTTTCAACAATCTGTCTTTCTAAATGTGTGGCATCCTGGATATGAACATTACTATGATTTAATCTTTAGTGTGATAGTTTTCTCATCATAGGCATCATGATGGGTCCTGTTAGTCCTGTATAAAGAATGTACACACATACTCAAACTGAAAATGTTGAAATGGTAGTCTGCCATTCTTTACTGTAGTAACAGCCTCTGTTCTGAAGCGGCTTTATGTTGGATGTTGGAACATTGCTGTGAAGATTTGCTTGCCTTTAGCAACTAGTGCATTAGTGATGTACTGATGGTTCAGGATCACAACAATCACATGGATCACAACGAACCCCCCCCCCCCCCCCCACCGCACACACATATAGCATGCATATATATAAACACAAAATAATAGCAGTGTGTTTAAAAAAGTGAATAAAGCTCAAAATCCTTATAATAGCTTTTATTACCATACACACAAATGCATTGGGAACCCTACACATTCACATTCTATTCCAAACCAAATATATGAAGAAACTTTATCAAATTTGTCTTTTTCCTTTAAAGAAAGTGAGGAAAAGTGAATCTTAGAGTGAAAAAAAATAGCAGTGTCCACATTCTTCTTTACAAACTCAAACATTCCTCCTATAAACTGAAAAATGTTTTAAGATTTTACTTTCTTTTGAATCACTGAACTAATATTTAGTTGTATAGGATGTTTCTGGTTTACTGGTGTTTTTGGGGCCGTTGTTTTGTTGGAACATCCATTTTGAGGTATTCACACTGATCCATGATCCTCAGTATGCAATAAATAGGCTTGACACCGTAGTATGAAAAACATCCCCATATAAAGATGCTTGTGCCACCATGCTTCATAGTGTACTGTGGCTCGAATTCAGTGTTTGGGGGTCATCTGACAAACTGTCTGTGGCCACTAGACCCAAAAAGAATTATCTTGCTTTCATCAGTCCACAAAAAGTTGAGCCTTTCCTCTTTAGGCCAGTCAGTGTGTTCTTTGGGAAAATGTAACCTCTTCAGCACATGTCTTTTTTTTCAACAGTGGGACTTTGTGGAGGCTTCACATAGGCGTCTTCTGATTGTAACAGTACTCACAGGGAACTTTAGTTCCTGGAGCTGATCATTGGTGGAGTCTTTGCCATTTAGGCTATTCTCTAACTCATTAGAATGGTAATTTTAAGTTTCCTTCCATGTCTTTCAGGTTTTGTTTGCCATTTTAAAGTATTTCCATTTTCTGCACTTTTTTTATGTTTTCCCCTCTCCAATCTACTTTTTAGTCAAGGGATGCTGCTCTTCTGAACAATGTCTGGAACGACCCATTTTCCTCAATATTTGCTGCCTTGCTTCCTTAAACAGGGGCAGTAATTGGAACCAGTATTTTCAAAGAATGAAAGACCTCACTAATTGAACTCCACACTGCTATTATTTTGAACATGCCCCTTTCAATTAATGGTGCAGTTACACAGAATCAGCATCGTGCATTTTATGACTGTTGGGTCAGTGGGTTTTCTATTACTCTACTACACCTACTAGTACTGTTTGATCAGGCTAGTGATGTCTGGCTGCTATTATTTTGCACATAACTGTATGCACACACATACCAAGATATATATACTGTATATACACACATTCACAGTTATAACATACTTTAATATATGTATAGATACACTCAGGTGTTTCTATATCCAACCACCCATAAATATGTACATACAAATACACATTTTTTTATTCCCCAAATGTTTACAAATATATATATGTACAACATTTTGAACCGAAACTCAGATTTACCCATTTTTTTCTCAAAAGCAGTTCAGAAAAACATCAGCAGGCAGAAACAGTTTCCCAAGTTCCTCCACACAGCCCTGGCAGAATTTACTTTAAAAGTAGTCTTTAAATGTCTTTAATTACCCAGTAAACCACATGTTCATCACATTATTCATCCGTTGCTGCAAACTAAAAATGGTGCAAAAACATTTACCAAAACTTGATAGTAATGTTGTTAATGTGTAGAAGGAATATGGCAAAACTGTTCGCAAACATGTACAACAACAAAACACAAACAGCAGAGAAATCATTGCTTCTCAGAGTGTCCACAAGTATGTTGGTAAAACCAGTCATTAGATTTGCAAGCAGGAAAAACAACAACTGATTCCTGTTCACAGACTGAATGAGACACAGCGAGTCCATTTTTTTCATTAATCCTCCGTGTGGTTTTGACGTCTCGGCTGGATTCCAGGAGGCTGACACAAGAGGGGAGTTTGACACCACTTTGGCAAAAAGCAACACAATATCGGCAGCACATAAACAAGAAAGAAAAAACAGGGATTGGGCCACAGTCCATATACAGAACGAAAAGTTGGCCAGCCGGCGTGAAACTGGCTCTAAGTACGTCTGGCACATGTGTAAAACAAGCCAGAGGCTCAAGCTTCCCAGCACAAGGTTCCGGACCACCAACATCCAGTCTTTGACCAAAGTTCGTGTCCGTATTAGATACAGGCCGACCTGAACTCCAGCCATGTATATGGCGATATAACCCACCACAGAGAATATCCCCTCTCTGTTGGCCTGAAGAAAGTTATTACGCT
The DNA here is from genome assembly GCA_037974465.1 of Brachypetersius altus. NCBI lineage: Eukaryota > Metazoa > Chordata > Actinopteri > Characiformes > Alestidae > Brachypetersius > Brachypetersius altus. The sequence goes on from JBBPDB010000083.1 coordinate 7,865,150, forward strand.
CACCACTTTGGACGATAAAGGATTTTAAATCTGTTGTCTCTAGCACAACTTGGTAAACTCCACTTATCAGCAAAGCCACTAGCCAGGAGCTGTTAATGGGAATTATAGTGAGAAGAACAGACGCCACCACTCTCACTATGGCCAGAGTAAAGAAAAAGTTCCAGTGAAGGCCGTACTCGGTCACGTGTTCATGATACCCTGTCGACTTCACGCTCGCCAGCCTCATCAGGCCGAGGAGGACCAGGGGCCACACAGAAAGAAGCTGTTTAACCAAATGGCTGAATTTCGAGCCCTGAACCTTCTTCCCTCTAGCCTCTGGACAGACCAAAGCATTGCCCATGACATAGGCACCCACACCAAAGTCCATGACTCCTGTCCCATAGGTTTCCGCCTTCGCATAGCGCCTCGGGAACACGCTGAAGTCCACAGCCAAGATGCTGATGGCCGTCTTCACATTGACCAGCACCCGGAACGCAGTCACAAAAGGGACAAGACTAGATTCCACGTGGCTGTGCACAAAGCTGTCCACCGAACTGCAGACTGACCCATGAGAATGGAGATTTTTTCTCTTCCGATATATGAAGAACAGAAGAGATAAGTCAATCGCAGCGACAATTACAATAACCCAATGAAGAATGTCGCTGAGGACAGTACAGGACAGGACCAGAGGCATTATCAGGAAACCATAATCCAGGAGGAGGTGAGCACATTTGGAAAGAGGCAGGACTCCCCTACTGAGGTGAAAGACTATCAGAAACAGCCCTCGACTGAGAAGACAGAGAGGGGCGAGGAAGGATCCCAGCGATACTTCTACCACAGTCGTGCCATTGAGGTTACTGACAAACGCAACCTTCACTTCTGCCTCAGTCATCGTCTGTTGAGAAAAGGGAGAAATGCAAAATAATCTGACGCAGTAATCATGACATTCACATAATGAGAATGCACTCTTTCCGGGGATATTGTGTACATTTTTACTTCTAATTTAGAGCTTATAATCATAGATTACTTATATATGTTTTCTCTGTGTCCTTTGCATCCTTAAAAATCTGGAACCTCACTGTCTCATTTCGCTGTATATACATATATACAATTTACTATTTTATGGACAAAAGTATTGGGACACAACTCTTAATTACAGAATTCAGGTGGCCCTCTACTTCCACAGGGTAATCTTAATACTTCAGCTTACCAAGGAATTTTCAGCCACATCATGCTTCCAACTTTATGGATACAGTGTTTGGGGAAGGCCCTTTTCTATCCCAGCATGACTGTGCCCCAGTGCATAAAATACACTGTTTGTGCAGCAAATGTTTCACTTTAAATCGTCCTTACAGGAGAACCACAGGCTAAATCTCAGTTGGTACAGATCTGAAATTGATGGGCAGTTGGTTGGACAGCAGTGACTAAACACCATTTCACCATGATTGGTTTCTGTTCTTTTCACCACTAGCTTACCAGCTCCTGCAGATCTAAGAGACCTACCAGGAATATATACTTCAACCATATTAAGTGGCCCCTTTTAGTCACACAAAAACACAGCACGGTGTAAAGTGTAAAATTCTCAGCATTTAACCCATTCACCAATTGAACCGGTGGGCGCCTGGGGAGCAGTGTGTGGCGACGATACCTTGCTCAAGGGTACCGCAGTTGTGCCACTGGAGGTCCTGGGATTTGAAACCACAGCCTTCTGGTTGCAGGGGAAACTCTATAACCAACAGACAAGTCTAATACACATCAGAGCTGTATTTAGTGTCCAAACCATTGAGTGACTTGTTAGTAATGCTTTGAAATCAATTCTGTAGCAACTATTCGCAACCCTAATCACTGAGATACTTCCATACCACAGCTTAGAATTTAAAGGAGACACTTAACCCACCTTGACCCTGATGATGTTTGGAGAATGAAACCCTCAAAAGTGTGTCTGCAAACAATTTTGGATAGCCACCTAGCATCTGGGGCTAGGTCGGTTTGTAAAAACAAACCTCTGAGAGAAATATGAAGGGATATACAAGAGTCATTCAAAGAAAAAAATGATAACGGATATCGCTGTCAATTTTTCTGACTCCGTTTAAATTTATGTTCATTTGTTAAAATGTGTTTTAATCTCCTCTAATGATTTGTATTTCCGGGTGTGGATTCATCTCCATGCTTCTGAGAGCGATCAATAGTGTGCTACGTCATCGGAAAGGCGTGTCTGAGAGTGGCGTAACCCGGTGTTGGGCGGGATTTAGCCAGAGAGCGGGTTCAGTCCTTCACGCCGTGGGTTAGTGACACAAGAACAAGAGAAAAAACTAGATTTTTTTCTATAATGGCGAGGTATTGGGATTAAGAGCTGGTGTTAAGCGGTTGTCTGGAAGCCCGTGGTGCTCGTTGTCATGGAGAAAACAAGTCAGACCGTGTTACTGAGCAGTGAACAGTCTGTCTCTTCTGGCAAATCCCTCAATTTTGAACAGGACGGCTGGACACCACGACTCGGAAAGGTAGGCTCAACTTTTCCATCTACACTAGTGCCGTAAAATAACTCATCTGTGATTTTTGACTTCGTATTTGTAAGTTTGTAAGTCCCGGTTCTTTCCGTGAAGAATATATATATTCTTCCACGTTGTTGGAATATTGGAGTATATCTCTCATTAAGTAGGGTCTACAAGCTTGCACATATAGTCCTTGCCTCCTGATCATTCCTGAGTCTTACAGACCTGACACAACTTGTTTTGATTGGGCTGCTGTTGTTCTCTCTCTGAAAATGACAAAAAATGGCACAAAAATGATACACAAAGAACCTTCTCCAGACACGGTCATTTTCAGAAGTGTGTTTTTTTTAATTTAAGCTTTGCTTTCAAAACTTTATGAAGTGTATAAATATTGAAATGAATAGAATTTGTAGTATAAATGAATTATATACCATGCAAAAAACAGAACTACTAAAACTAACAACTGGAGCAAGGGCACTTCTGTTTTGTGGGAATTGTATTATGAACATAATGCTCATTATCTGTCAGATGTATTGGTAAAATAAGGATAAAACTAAAAAGCAATGTATTGTCAATATTTTGTTTTACCCATATACCCCATACACCCCAGCAGTCGTATTATTATTGTCTTCTTGATACTGGAAGCCTATGAGAACCTACCGTTGTTGTCATTCCTGTCCGGCACGTGTTGAGGTGGTGCCTGGATTAAGCAGCCATCAGTCTAATCTCATACTGCTCACGCTGCCTGCATTCACATTTCAGACCAGCCCAGATGAGTCCAGGTGCCATCCTGTAACGTGAGAAGTGTCTGACTAAACATGTTTTATTGTGGATAATTCACAAAGTTGTGCCAAATGCAGGCAATAAACCAGTTATATGTGTCCTCTTTTTATTTATTTGAATAATATCTCCTATTAAGTAGGGTCATACTCATTTTTTGCTGTGTGATTTTTAACAACAAAACAATTAGTTTTAATCACATGGGTGGGAAATTAGCAAAATGTATTAAAAAGTCTTTGGATATAAAGAGGTATTACAAAGAATATCAGCTGACGTTTAATGCTAAATGTAGTTTTATTTCTCCAATAAAGGTGGTCTTAAATATTATTTCTTTTAAAATGGAAATCCCCCTCTCAATAAGGCATTTTATGAAAGAAATAAAATCCTTGAAAGTCTTTAACACAGTTAGGCAGCTGTGTTCCGCATATTTTAGTGTTTACCTCAGAGGGTGTGTGCGTTTAAGGCGGCTACGGATTATGCAGACTTGCATTCGTTCATCTGGCTGAGTGTATAATTAGCCTAGTCTCCAGCATGCATGGCCCTGTTCTGCCCAGAGCTTGCATCACAGTCTGACTGTATGTCATTACAGGTTGAGATCAATGAGATTTCCTCCTCAGCCATCTTCTCTTTCTTAATTTTTTTTAATTATACATTAGTAGTCAAACACGTAGTTGGACAATGTTCATTAAGGACTGACTATCACAATGTGCTCAGAAAAACATACTATAATGTAGTCAATAGTAAAGACAGATATGCTGTTCTCTTTATAGTACCAAATAGGGTTTTTTGGAGACAATATTAGTGCTTTATATACCCATTTTAAAGTGTTTCTATCAAACATTTTACATAATGTTTTCTGACGCCTAGAAAAGATCCATTTAATTATGCAAAGATCCATGTTGAAATGTTTCTGGTTCTGTGGCCACAGTTCTGTTTAACACTCCCTAAGTGACACTTAAGTAGACTTAAGTTAGGTTTATATATTTGGACAGAAACAGTTCCCTTAAAATATGCACTTTATGGACAAAAGTATCAAGATGCCTTACAATTACAGAAAAACTTTAATGACATAGCATTCAAATGTCTAGACTTTAATATGGAAATGGGCCCTCCTATGCAGCCATAACAACTTCCAGTCTTCAAGATTTTGGCGTTTCCTTGTGAATTTGTGTCCATTCTTTCTGTAGAGCATTTATGAGGTCAGACACTGATATTGGATGAGAACGTCTGGCTCGCAATCTCCGCTCCAGTTCATCCCGAAGGTGTTGGATGGGGTTGAGGTCAGGGCTCTGTGCTGGGCAGTTAAGTTCTTCCACACTGAACTCATCCAACCACGTCTTTATGGAGCTTACTTTGTCCAAATACCCAGTTGTTTGTTTGGAGCAAAAATCACACTAATGATGCTCTTGCTTAACTGTATTTAGCAAGAGCATCATCGTGGGTTCAAATCCCAGCACTGCTAGTGCCATCACTGAGGTACCCTTGAGCAAAGTACCGCACACACTGCTCCCTGGATGCCTCTCATCAGTGGCAGCCCCCTGCTTCACTTGGTGAAAGGGTTAAATCCAGAGAAAATATTTCATACTGTTCACACTATGTGCTGGGCTGTGGTGTGTTCACACGTGGCTATAAATACCACTTTACTTCAATAAATCGCTTAATGCACTCATGCATGATTATGTATTATGTTAGATTCTAGTTTTCTTCTAGCAGTATATCCTAACAAGAAACTGCTCAGTTTTGTTGAGACTTGTTCCTCAAAATCGGATGAATAAACAACACTGGGAAGACTCCAAACACCGATCAAAGGTAGGGAATTTCAGAATTATGCAGTAAAACCTCAGGCTCTGTGCACTTTGTAATGTGCCTGGCAATGAAAAAACTAGAGGAACATATTGCAAGAATTTCAGACCTCAGTCTTTTCACACAGCTCCAGTTTGTGCTATGTTGTTTAGTAAGCCATATGGTACAGATACTGACACCTGATCATCTATTCTTTCTTCATGAAATGAACATATTAATCAGGTATTTTTTAACATTCACCTTGGGTGCAGTTGGGTGGCCTAGTGGTTAAGGCATCCGCCCTGCGACCAGAAAGTCTGGGTTCGATCCCCAAGACCGCTAGGCAC